>APFE031612609.1:76307-102159 GCA_000404065.3 Pinus taeda
ATTGTATAAGGAGATTGGGTGATTTTCATGTACTTGATGATTATTTGATGTTCATGGATCCAGTTTGAAAATTAATGAAACATGGTCCTTAAAGAAGTAAAGGGGGTTATAGCTCCCTTCCAGAAGAAACTAGAAAACGAGAGAGAGTTGTAGCTCTCTGCAGGTTGCAGCTTGCGTACTGGTAAAGGACTGCACCAGTAGAAAATCATTGTAAAAGAAGTTTCTAATTGAAAGAAGATAAAGACATATTGTAGCAGGTGGTTTTCACCCACATTGGGTTTCCACCTTATATCTGGTGTTCTTTGTTGTGACTATCTATTTTTCTTGTTTCATGCTCATTATTATATATAAGTTAATGATTAATAAATTAAGGAAGGCATATTGAAAAGAATTTGATAATACTGATTCACCCCCCCTCTTAGTATTATTTCCAACAAAGTGATCGTCCCAAGAAGGCTAGAATAGGGGCAGGATGCTTGAGGTACCGAAACTCTTTGATTCAACTTTGTTACAGGAGCCCCAATGAGGAATAGCAAGACTTGATGATTGGGTAGAGACATATGTGGATGGAGCGGTAGAGAGAGCTACAGTGCAACAATCCCAAGACAGTGTAGAGCTAGAAGGTTGCAACAATGTGAGAGGCACAGTAGTGTTGCACGAGTGCATCATGGCACAGAGAGGTGTGAAATGGTGCAAGATGCATGGAGTGTTGTAGCAACTCAGAGGTTAGAGAGGGAGCACTTTTCAACAATAGGTAGAGCTTCAGCATCAGAGTATGTTTCTAGCCCAACAGAGAGGTCAGATGGGAGTTCTTTTGTTTCTAGAGTTGCTGGAGTAACCACACTTGGTAGAAGTGTTGCATGAAAAACATTCCAAAGGTATAGGATTAGGTTTGAGTTGAATACCTTTCTTGTTGAGAGGGTATGTTGAAAATGGAAACAAGAAATGCTAAAAATAGAAGTGCTAAAAATAACATTGCTATTTTTAGCAGTTGGGGATGGATTCCAATTTTAGTCAGTCCCTGGAATAAAATAGGAAGTAAAATTCGAATTTGAACTTAACAGCTAGTTGAAAATAAAGAAATTAATTCACCATGAGTTAATTAGTTGTGAAAAATCAAACATGAAGTCTATGTGAGGACATGCAATAGTTTCTCCATTAATTGAGGAATTTATGCATTAGTTAAAGAGATAAGGATGAGTTCTAATTTGAGTTGTAATTAGTTAGCTCAGTTAACTGAATCAAGTCTAGTTAGAATGATTTAAATAGTTTGTTTAAATTAATGTGAGTTCAGTTAGTTAATGCATGCTTGCATATAACTATTGCACTTCAGATAACTAAATATTCTCTCATGAATAACTTATGCATGTCAGTGCAAACAAAGACCCGATTAAGATCAGAGGAGGGATAGTGTACTATCAATTGGATGGATTTTTCCTATAAAGGAAGCTCATCCATGGAGAAGCATTTATCTCCTTCGGGATTGCGTGGGATCAAAGGTTAGTGAGTGTGTGAAGAGGCCAATTCACACAAGTGGCTGCACTAGACCCCAAGGAAAATTGCACAAAGAAATAGGAGGCTTGGAGGGCAGAGGAGAAGGTTTGAGAGAGGCCTTTGATTATCTATGAGTAGCAGAGGGATTGTAAAGAGAGTAGGATAGCTTGTGAGCTCATTCTTGTTGTAATCCAGACTATAATTCCACTTGTATGATAATACAAAGATTGGGGTTTTAGGCTGAGGCTTTCCCCTGGTTATTTATTCTGTGTTATGTGTGATTGATTTCTTCTTATCAGTTATATGTGTTCAATTGATCTTGCTCAATTCGATTAAGCTTCCACATAATTGGTTGTACAAGTAGAAAAAATATTTTTCTTTAGTATATTGCATTATTAGGTGATCTACAGTGGGAGTTTCTATAGTTAAGGTAGACCCTAACAAAATTAAAGCCGTTAAGGAATGGAAAATCCTCACAACCATAAAGCATCTTTGAGGATTTCTTAGGTTTACATGGTACTATCGCAAGTTTGTTAAGAATTATGGGAAAATAGCAACACCTTTAATAACATTAGTGAAGAAATATGCATTTTCTTGCACTGCGAAAGCAACTATGGCCTTTGAATATCTTAAAGAGGCGATGTGCCAAGCACCAATGTTAGCTACACCAGACTTCATAAGAACCTTTATTATGGAATGTGATGCCTTAGGAAATGGAATTGGTGTTGTTTTAATGCAAGAAGGAAGATCCATTGCTTTTGAAAGCCATCTATCAAAGGAAAATATTTACACAAACATATTTATGAGAAGGAAATGTTGACAATGCTAAAAGAGCTAAAGAAATGGAGACCTTACGTCATGGGAAGACACTTGAAGGTAAAATCAAATCATTATTATCTTAAATAATTTTTGGTACAAATATTATCTTCAAAAGAGCAACAAAACTGGGTTACAAATATGTTGGGTTATTGATGAGCCCCAGAAATGGGTAACTATATGGGCTCATTATGCCTATTTTTCTCATTTAATCTACCATTCTCAATAGTTTTGTGCATGTTTTTGAATATATTTATGTCAAAAGAGTGAATGGGGATAGTCACTCTGCTACATAGTCTAATGAGTGTTTATTTGCAAATTCTTGGACATTCTTGCACAAGGGTCGAGCATTTATGAGCAAATTGGAAGCCAAACTCGAGGAAAAAGGGCTGAGGACTTATAGGAGGGGTGTCTCTTGCATTAATGACCCCTTCCTCAAGTTCTCCACCAACAGCTCAGAGTACAAAGGCCCACAATGATGATCCAAAGGGGCAACCGAGCGAGTCTAGTAGAGCTGCTATTATCTTCAGTTTAGGCAACTGAGTTCCTTAAGTTTAGGAGGATTGTTGGGAGTCTCCACTTGTATAAATAAGAAGGCTTCAAGCCTCAGTAGGTTAGCCATTTGAAAGTCTATTTTCGCACTTTTTTGTAGTCTTGTACTTAGCTCATTTTCAAGCTCTTTTTGCAGACAGTTTTGTGATGTAACTACTATTTTTTGATCAATGAAGATGAATCCACTTTTGAACTAGCACTGATCTTTTCTAGAGGGCTGAATCTCTTGGGTTAGGGCCCAACCCAAGCTACCCAGCACCTCCTTTATCTATTTATATGTTTTTTCTTGCATTGATAAGCTGATTTCTGTTGTTTAGGTTAAATCTTGCTTTGGTAAAATAGGTTGCTTTTGATGGTTAAATTAGTTGTTCTTGCTTAAAGTTGCTTAAGTAGTTTGCTTTAGTAACAGAGAAAGATCCAAAAAGGCTACCAACAGGTCTTTATCTCCTTTCTCCCTCCTTGGGACCATGATTTTAGGTCAAGGCACTACTGTTGCCACCAAAAACACAGTTTTTGCCTTTAATGCAAATTCTAGTGTGATGTTTTGAGTTGGAGAAGTTGATATTTTCTTGGATCCACATGCTTAGAACATTTCATGTTCATTTACCATGGATTTCTTGCATAAATTTCTGTTCATAAAGTTCTGTTCAACAGTACTCTATTTTTAGGTCAGATTATAGGTCAAAATAGGCAAACTCTGTTTTTTCAGTTCTTGCTTAGGTCAGTTTTGAGAAGTGTGCAACTCACTTGTAGAACATTCCATATTTTCATTCCCCCATAACATAGCCTATACCAGTTCATCACTCATAGATTTCCCCACCCATTCACCTCATTTTTCCAACCTGTCCTAATTTCTGCATTTTTCCATAAAGTTGCTTTCCTACCCTTTGAACAAATCCAATCATCTCCTTCATTCTTGATCTTCATGAACAAAGTCCTAGACCCCCTCAACACCTTCATCCAGCCTTCATTTCCATTCTCCCATCAATTTTCCACCTCCAAGCCTCCAAAAACCACTTTTTGCCTCCTCCTGTAGATTCTCTTGTAGAAACTCTTGTAGATCCCCTGCAGCCTCCTGTAGAAGTTCATGCAAGTGATTTTTCGAAGTCTTATCACAATGGAAATATCTAGAAGGGTACTAGGGACTTCTTCGGACCCCTCCACTCCTCCCTCACCATCTGCAAAAGCCAACTCCATCTTCCTTTGCCACCAAACCTCTGCACAGTCACAACCGGTCAAATCATAAGCATAATAATTCCACATAAAAATACTCAAAAGTACAAAAAGATGATTCCCTCTCATTTCTCTTGAGAAGTAGCTTGAATAAATGCAATTTACCTTTTTAGTAGTCAATGACACCCATTTCAGCAATTTCTATATCTTTTCTTGCAAAATTTGAGTTTGCTAGGGTTTGCATTTCCTTTCAGTTTTCCTTCTCTTTCTGTAATTAGAATAGCCTCTATAGAGTTATATTTCTTCCATCACAATAAAAGTTTCTTCTGAGAACTCATAGAAGTTTTCTTAAGCTCCTAGCGAACTTGCACCAACTGATCAAGTGACAGCCTGTAGTAAGAGCTAGTACTTGTGCATACAGCACCGTCGCTTCCAAGTTTTTTACGAAGTACTGGGCTGATAAAAGTAAACAAGGAAGCCCCAGGAGTTGCAGCATTATTGCTGCAATACTGGAGCTCACTAGTTATGACTTCATAATCATCTACAAAAAAGGGAAGCAAAATGTTGCAGATGCACTCTCAAGAAAGGATGAGGATGTGGAAGCACAACTTTGTGTCATTTCTGCTTTTTATCATTTCTATTACTAACCACATTAATTAACCAAAGAAAGGGATGAATGAAAGAATGATGAAGAAGTGTGGACACTCATTCAAAATTTGCAGAAAGATTTGAGTACACCTGATAAATTTAGCTGGAAAAATGATTCATTATGGTACAAACATCACTTATATATTTGTAAGAATTACCAACTAAAACAAAATATTCTTTTAGAATTGCACACCTCTCCCTTGGAAGGGGACTCAGTATTTTTAAAAACTTACCACAGGGTCAAGAAGGAATTTTTTTGGGATGGCCTTTAATATGATATTCAAAAGTTTGTGGTAGAATGTTTGGTTTGCCAACAAAATAAAGTTGAGACAATTTAGACTCGAGGTCTATTACAAGCTTTAGCCATTCCAAGTAAACGTTGGGAGGATGTCTCAATGGATTTTATAACAGGCTTATAATATGGTTGTATTTGATAAAATTACCAAGTATACAAACTTTTGTGCATTAACTCATCCATTTAAAGCCATTACAATTTATATTGTATTAATGGAAAAAATTCAAAAGCTACATGGAAACCCAAATATTAATCAAGTAACAGAGAGCCCATTTTCACTGGAAATTGTTCGATGAGATTACTTTCTTGTCTAGGTACTCAATTAGCTCATAACTCATCTTATCATCCTCAAATTGATGGGAAAACTAAGATAGCGAACAAATGTTTGGAAGGATTTCTTCATTTCTTTGTATCTAATAAACAAGCACAATGGGTCAAGTGGTTACGTCTGGGTAAATGGTGGTATAACGCTTCCTCCCATAATACAACAAAAATGACCCCATTTATGGAACTTTATTAGTATCATCCACCATCCATCACATCATATTTAAGAGAAAATTATAAGGTTAAATGAGTGGAAGATCACATCAAGCATCAACAATAGGTTCTCCTACTCTTTAGGATAACCTCACTTTGGTGCATAATCGAATGAAACAATAGGTTGATCAACATCGCAGAAAAAGAAGTTTTGTTGTAGGAAACTGGTTATTTTTCTGGCTATAACCATGCAAAAAAATGTCCCTAAAGCAAGCTAAGAAAGATAATAAATTATCACTAAAGTACTATGGTCCTTACAAGGTGTTACAAAATATTGGTACTATGGCATACAAATTGGAGCTTCTCGCATCTTTCTGAGTACACCTAGTTTTCCATGTTTCATCCTTAAAGAAGGTTATAGGTGACAAACACCCAATTAAAACAATATTGCTAGAACTTGGCGAGGAAGGAAAAATCTTATTGGAACCTGAAGCAGTCATGAAAACAAGAACCCAATAACTATGAAATTGATCAATTTCAGAGTATCTCATCAAGTAGAAGAACTTACCCATTAGAAATTCCACATGGGAGGATGAGAATTTATACCGAAGCATCTAAAACTACTCAAGTGTTGAGGACAACACTTTTTTGAGGTAGAGGGCCATGTTAGGTCTCTATAATACTAGTGTATCCCCTTATTTTTATTGTTAGTGTATCCCCCTTATTGTTATTGTTGTGCCCATGTAGGCCCCATATTGTTATTATTGTGCCCCATAGAAGCCAACTATTATTACTATTGTGGCCTTACATTTATTGTTATGTAGGCTATGGTTATATTGTGACCCCTCAGACTCCTATATATAGAAAGGAGGTATTTTCAATTGGATCATTTAATAATTTTTCATTTATGTAATGTAAAGGAGGTTTCCCTCTCAAAGAGGATAATTTTTAATTCGTTTATCTATCTATTTATTAGATGGTTGCATAACAAGGTAATGCTGAGGGATACATCAATAGAATGAAAGCAGTGTGATATTTGACATGTTGTGACAAACATGAATAGTGGAAAAGGCACCAGAAGTAAGGTTTTCTCAAAGAGACAGTGTGGTTTCTGGATTTACAATACTACTATTGTGTATCTATTATACATGATGTACCTATAGTGTTGCATGCATGTTGCATATATGATGTTGTGTGCACATTGTACATGTAGTGCTATGTAAATATGGTCATGTGTGCATGTTTTAAGTGTGGTATTGTGTGCATGTGGTGCTATGTACATGTGGCACTGCGTGCAAGTGGTGTTTTGTACATGTTTTGTAAGCGGTGTTGTGTACATTGGGTATTGTGTATGTGTTGTATATGTGGTGTTGTCTACATATGATGACGTGGGCATGTTGGATATGTGGTGTTGTGTGTATGTCGTACATGTGGCGCTATGTACATATGGTGATGTGTGCATGCTGTAAATTTGGCATTGTGCGCATGTGGTATTGTGTACATGTTGTACATGTGGTGATGTGTGCATGTGGTGTGATGTACATGTTGTGCAGGTGGTGTTGTGTACATTGGCTGTTGTGTACACGTTATGCAAAAGGTCATGTGTACATTGAGTGTTATGTACATGTTGTATAGGTGGCATTGTGTACATGTGTTATTTTGTACATGTCATATATGTTGCATTGTGTATAGTTGGTATGGTGTTATCGATTGTCTAGTCATTGTATCGTGACATGTGTATTAGTGGTATTGTACAGTGTGTACATATATGTGCCATGTTGTACATAGGGTGTAGGTGTATGTATCAGGTTGTACACCGTGTGTAGGTGTCATGTTCTATACCGAGTGTACGTGCATGTTTTGTGTTGTACACTAGGTGTAGGTGTGTGAGTTATGCTGTACACTAGGTTTAGGGGTGTGTGTGTCATGTTGTACACAAGGTGTTGGTGTATGTGTTGTGTTGTACACTATGTATGTGTATGTTGTATAGTGTGATGAGACAAATAGGTATGGGAAACTTGATGCTATTGAGGGTTGAGGCGGTTTAGTCTCAGGATACCCTTGTTGCTATTGAGGGTTGAGGTGGTTTACTCTTGGGAGACCATTTTTGCTGATATTGAGGGAGGAGGTGGTTTAGTCTCCAGATTCCCTTGTTTATTAAAGAAAAGGCACTAGGTGGTTGTGAGGTTTGGTAACTGATTCAGTGTGTGCACAGAAATGATAAAGAACAAAGGAAAAAGTAAATAACCATTTGAAAGATAAGTATTAGTGTTTTGTTTTAGTTTGAATTATGCATGTGATCTATGATTATGCTATATGATGATTGCAGGCTAAGCTAACCAGATATGATATGTTTATACATGATGATTTGATTAGAGATATAGTTTGACTTGTTGTGACAAGATGTAAATATAATTGAAAGTGTGCCTTATTAATGAGCCACTGATGAGGGGTGATTTGAATTTATTCTGAATCTAATGGAAGTTATGTTCTTGGTACATGACAGCATGAAAATGCCCAGATTGGGTGGTTGAAATTTACTACAAGAATTAGCAACTACAAAAGGAATTAGAATACGAAGAAGTATGTTGGTAAAGAATTCATGAGTAGGGCCATTGTTGGACACTAGTACACAATAGTGTCCATTGATTTTGATGAGAATATTATCACTAGTATGATGGTTATGAGGCAAGGATATACCTTGGTTTTTGGACCTTCCGATGAGAGGAAATGTTTCCAAGGGATGGATCACCCGGGAAAGGGGATGTCAGGGAACTTGGAAGGTGAGTGAGTGCACAAAAGGGGTGACTAGATTACTTGAGGGATTGTGTAGAAGAGTAGGGGAGGTCAGGGAATGGATTTTTTTTGTCAATAGCATCGCTATATTAAATCATACTCACATTGGGAGTGTGCCTTGGAATAAACATCTAGTAGTTGTTTACTGAGGGGACATGTAGCACAGGATCATAATGATGAACACTGGATGTAGGTTTGTATTTGGTAGTCGATTCTAGAATTCATGGGAAGGAGGTGAATCTTGGTACTACTTTGAGGGTGGAGGTGTGAGCCTCTAGATTCCCTTGTTTCATATGCAAGAGGCGTATCCTTTTATTTTCTGGTTGAGAAAATGTGCAAATGTGTATATGTGTATATTATTGTAAATACTATATTGAGGTAGATTTATAAATCTCCATAAACAGTATGATTATTTTTTGGTTGAAGAAAATATGCATAAGTATATATGGTTTTTATTGTAAATATTGTGATGGGTTGTGTTATAAATCTGCATTAAAAAGTATGATTTTCATGTTTTCAGCGGGTTGTTCATTAGAAATATTGCAATGAGATGGGTTATGAAGCTCCATGGGTAGTATGTTATTCTTCTCAATGGTTTTGTTGGTTGTAGGTGGCATAGAACATCGAGGATGATGTTCCCCTAATGGGGAGGGGTCTGTAACAACCCTTGGTTAAAAGTTCATGTAATGAAGTTGATAAAGGTAAAAGAATACCAAGAGCATGGGACACGTATTCCAAGTGGAATCTTGTGAAAAATATCCTAGTGGGAATCACTTGTTGTGTTTATGGCTAAGGGTAAATTGTCAAAGGAAATGGCAAATGCTTTGAAAAGGAAAAGATGCATTAATTGGCATATTATTTATGAAAATAAAGTAAATTAGGAGAAAATGGAGGTGAAAGGTCAATGGTTTCATGTGAGGAGGAAAATAATGGAAAAATAATGGAAATTGAAGAAAATAGAGGCCTCATTAATAAAAAGGCTTCTGATGATCACTTCACAAGTTTTTGTCAATGTTATCCTTTTGTAAGTTCAGTCATGGAGTTAGTATTAGAGAGGAGAAGAGCACCAAGAAGAGAAGGATATCAAGCAACGGAAGGACAATGCAAGCAAATGAAAGCAAGGATTAAGCAAGGAAAGGTTGGATCAAGAATCTTCAACATGAATGCTTGCAGACAATAGATTACTTGTATGGTTTCCTAGCTGGTATTAGCACGCATGGCATATGAATGTCTGTATTTTGGTTTCTTTTCTATCAGTGGAATGGTTTTTTCTAGGTTTATGGTAGTGGTTTTAGGATTTCCTTTGCGTTTATGGATAACCATGTTGTGATGGGATTATTTCTCGGTTGAGTTATGCATTGCCACAAGGTTTTGGAGCTGGGTGAGGTGATCTTAGGAAAATCCCAGGGCTTGGGGGTGGAAATGGTTTTCTCTAGGAAGCCATTGACAGGTGGGTTGATATGAGAATATTCCTCAAGGGAAAGTGAAGGAATTCTGGGCATCCAAGCTCGGTTTTGATTTGTGATCTCGAGAATGGTTTAGGTGAGATCAGAATATGGTGAGGGTGGAGGTGGTTTAACCTATAGATTCCCTTTGTTGTTCATGGATGGTTTTATCCCATGATATCTGACATTCATGCTTGAAATATAGCACATGAGTGATTGGATGAAAGAAAGATTTGGTTCATCCCAATCTATGGTCAAGTGGTATATGGAAGTCCTTGACTTGGTTGGATTTTTAATATGATTAATAAGAGCTAAGTTCCTCTTTCTTTTAATGAGTAAATGTACTTGTTATTATGTGTCTTTAATGGTTGTTCTCTCATTCTTATTTATATGGTTGTATGCTGGTTACAAGCATGGTTAATTGAAATATTTAAGTATGGCTCTTAACACATTTCTATTAATGAATGTTCGTATAATGAATGTAATACCTAATTGGTGTTATGCTAGCTATTGTGAGAATGTATTTTTCCTTCTTGTTTATCCTCAGATAAGTTTTCATATCATTATGTTCGGATTTTCATTCATGATATGTAGGTTGCATGTTCACCATGTGTTTGAGGGGATGTCAGTCCCAGTTAGGAGAGGTTAGGTCAAGTCCTGGATTAAGTGTTGGTTCATAAGATTTATTTCTATTTCATTTTTCATCTTTGGAAGTGTCACTAAGCTTTGAGCAAAGGGATGAGTCCTTGCCCTAAAAATGTTGCTTAGAATTCGGGGTCACTCACATAGAGCTGTCTGGAAAAGTCCATAGTCGAATGGAGGTAGGATTATCAGTGTGACTAGAGGGTTACAATCTCTTTCATACCTTTGCAAGGGAGTGACTAGGGCTATAGGTTGGTGAAATAGAGAGTCATCCTAGGGATTGGGCACTTGGAGGGTTTATGTTTCTCTTGGAGGTCTTGTAGCACTTGACAGAAACTAGTAAGGTCTTATGTTGTCAAATCCGTTTCCTTAAGGTAATTTAGGATGTTGAATCTTATCATAGTGACCCTCAGTTCATGTTTACCCTCGGAAAACTGATGAAAGTGGGTAAATGTAGGAGGTGGCATTGTAGAGTGGTATCAGAGCATGGTTCAACTCTTGGACGGGATAGGATAGATTCATGTTGTTATGCATGCGTTGTCATGGTTATGGTTGTCATGCATGAGGTCATTGCATGTATTTTCTGCCATCATGATCCTATTGGTACATTATGATGTTGATGTGTTAGCTAAGATGAAACAAGAGATGCAGATCATCAAAGTGAGGTTCCAACACTAGACTTTGGGGTAAGAGAATATAGTCATACATGTATTTTATGTTTGGCATGAATGTATGTTGGTTAATGGTTGTTATAAGAATTAGGCTTATGTACATGTCTATTAGTCTATGGTTTTTGCTATTATAGGTATGACAGATGTTAGTTAGTTAGTGTGATCACATGCACATGTGTCAAATAGACATGCATCATAGTAACATGTTGTTATATTCAATGTAGTCATATACGTGATGGTTATGGTCATTATAACTAAGAAATTGATGTTCTATGTATAATGCTACTTTGTATTGGCATATGAAGATGGTTAGGGTTATTACGTTCATGTACGAGTCGACCTATTTTTGATATTGTGTTGTACTAATCTAGACTGACTATGCATATGTGATTGTTATGCATGAATGTCAATTATTTACAAGTTTATGATGTGAACATGTTCAGTAGTTACTACTATGGACATCATGACATTATTTATGTTTGAGTTGATATGTTGTGAAGTTATATCGTGCTAGTCTAGATTGATTGTGAAAACAAGATAGCGTCCCCTTAGATATATTAAGGTATGAGTTTGCCTATGTCATTCACTTGGTGCTTAAATCTCTTATTATGTCATCTACTTGGTGCTTAAATGTATGATTATGTCGTTTATTTAGTGTTTGACTATTTGGTGTCTATTATGTCATCTATTAGTTGTTTGAGTGTTTGATTAGATGCATGATATGAGTATGTGTCTATTAGATTTCATGTAGAAATGATATTGTTTTGAGATGATCATATGAACACATATATGCATTAAGACAACTGATATACACTTGAATGTAAATGTGTGCTAGTTGTAGTATTATGATTTGCGACTCATAGTTGACTATGGATTATGACATGGATATTAGTTTTGGTAAAGGTTGATTTGAAATTAGTAGATATGTTGTCCTCATCTTTGGAACATGTGATCAACATGTGTGAACAATTGCTAGAAACATGCTTGGTATTAACATGACAAGGTAATGCTTGATGTGTTTATATAACTAACAGTTGGATGATGTGGTAGTAAGTAGCAAGACTCGATTGCAACAATGTAAAAAGGTATATCACTTATTTTCCAATTACAGCTGTATTCTTCAACGAATTTGAGTTCGTTGAGAGGTGTACGTGTTCAGTTACAAGGAAACATGCTTGGCACAATAAGGTAGGATAACAAATACATGTTATGTTTATTTATGAACTGACAATTATGTGTTTATGAAAGTATGATATAGGGAATTTCATGGCAGAGAGACTACCATGAAATCTTGAAGAAGGCCTGGGTTGAGGTTTCCCTTCGAGGTATTGGGAAACATGGGGTTGAGTCATGGTGTATGTTGCTGTTTTTTTGCTTTCAATCTTTTGTGAATTGTTTGCATTTGATTTTCAGTTTTGTTTATGTCAGGTGCATGGTCGTCTGACTTTGTTTTTGGTGTCATATTTTTATTAGTTTCTCATGGTTTTTATTCTTGATTTCTATTCTTCCTTTCATGTTTTGAGGGTCTTGGGAATTAGTTAAGGAAATTTAATGGAGCTCACGGAGAGCTGAATGAAACCTAACAGGTAATGTAAGACCCAGATGAAGCTTTGTGCATGTATAAGGGTAGAAAAATGAAAGAATATAATGGTAAGTGGATTGGTTGGGTCCATTGAGGATGAATGGATAGTGTTGATACAATCACAAGAAATGTAACAACAAGGGTAAGGTGAATGGATTGAGGCATCATATGCCTTATTGGGAACTGTTGTTCTTAATGTTGTGCATGTTGTGTATGGATAAAAGGATTTATATTAGAATTGAACTTATGATATCTGGTAATTATGTTGTGATCATTATTACACTGATGTCTATATGTGTAGACATGTATGTATATGTGTCATTGTCTCACAGGGTTGTCAGGCATCATGATTGTTTTATGCTAGTGTTTACATATAGATATGTGTGTGCGTGTGTGTGTGTGTTGTGGCCACAACTACCACCCTATTAAAACATGCTCTGATAGAAAATTTTGAATGGCCCCCCTATAAGTCTGATCTATCATCTCTCTCAATGATCCTTTCCATCCCAGTGATTTTAACTCTCTGTAGAGCTGAATCTTCCATTCACAAATGGTGAAAGCCCCTTAAAAAATCCCTCACATATAACCTTGTTAAGCCCTTCATTCATATGTTCATCGAGGTTTGTCTAGCTTCCAAAACCCTTCATCGCATCATTGTCCTGTTATAATCCCTTTACAAAGGAAACCCTTCGCAAAATACATATATCCTTCATCTTTTGATTATCGCATTCAATCCGAGCACATAATGCATGCCATAAGGCCCCAGACCTTATTGCATTATGAACCACAATATATATATGTTTGGGTCCAAAATCCTGTCGCATATCGTAATCGGTCTACATCCAAGGTTTATGTATATATGGCACTCCCTTGGACTCCGGAGCTGGTGGCACTATGAACCGCATTGTATACATTGTTAGGTCCGACCCCCAATCACATATCGTGTATCAGTGGAGCCCAGACCTTATACATAATACAGGCAATGATATGACGGACGCGTCGAGCTATCAAATACAATATATATGTTTTTGGGTCTGAAGCCCTATCACATATCACGATGGTGGAGCCCCAGGCTTGTGCACATTGCGATATGCGATAGTCTGGACCCGTCATTATTTATAGACTCCAACATATAACATTTGAGGTTCGGCTTGAGTGATCAGGGTGGGAGTTCCTGTGTTTTCCAAATTTTCCAAAACTACAAAGGGATCGGGTTTTCAATGTAAAAGGGTGTCCTGTGGAGTCCCGATAGTGTAATTACACATCGGGGAAGTGAAAGGCATGGGTATTGTGACCCACAGAGGGGCCAATACCCAATTGCGATTTAAAAGAAGCCCTCAAAAAATTGTGCCAAGCCTATGGGTTGAGCGGGAAGTCATATGTTGATTGTGTATCAAGCATAAATACTTTTTACACTTATTCCGTAGTTTATAAAATGAATGAAGGAAACGCTTACATTTGATTGAACATTTATGTTTTTTTGTTCACAATCATCAAGCTAATGATAGATATCCTTGCAGGTGAGAAGTAAAGGACACATGATGGGATTCAAAGAGTAATGTATGTAGAAGCGATGCATTTAAGGGTCTGGCTGCAAGCATTCTGGGTCGGCACTCCACATGTTGCCTACGCATTCTGTAAGCAGAGTTATCATGGTCTTCATTATGGGAAGGCAACATATAGTCACCCATTTTACCAACATCTGTTCTCTTCCTCAGGAAAGGAATCGATCCAGCCGTTATGATTTCTACATTCCAACGGTCACGCTGACGATCCTATCTCAGTGTACTCGATTCGCATATCTGAAATAGAGGGAAAATGAAGAGGCAGGGTAGACCTAGAGTCAGGGGCGTTTGCATAAGTATTACATCCGAAGAGGAGAAAGGGATTTTGATTTTCGAGAAGAACAATTTTGCTTTATTGTGAATAAGGAGGATTGTTTTAGGGGAAGAAGGAGCCTTCAGTTTGAGACTTATTTGATGGTTTTTTTATGTGTTTTGGATTAGAGTGTTGTTCCTAGCATGAATGTAAATGTGATTTGTATTTATGCATATTGATGACTTACTGTTCACTATTAGTCTTATTAAATTGAATGTGATTTAGTTTCATGGCTAACTTGTGAATGGTCTCTGATTTGAAACTAAGTTAAACATCAATTGCAAGTTTAATTCCATAAAAGAATGTGGATTCCTATATGAGTGACTGGATTGCAATTTAGCTTTAATACAGTCTTGTTCAATTGTGAATTCAGTGATTTATTCATTTGGACTCAAATCTATACATGATGTTTAATCTTCTTTATCACGTTATTGCCAAACATATATATGATGTTTAAACGTCTGTATTATGCTCCTATAGGATAGATTAGGATAGCTAGGACTAGTTCAGAGTATTTAGAAGTAGTATAGATAGGATTTAATACATAAAGTTTAGTTGTTTTATTTTGTTCACATAATCGAAGTCTTCTACTCAAAAGCAATCTTTCAGTGTGTCTAAACAGTTTATGGGGTCCTTTAAAACCCGTCAAAGCCAGCCATTCCAAATGAAAGCAGGTCTAATTGGGGTCTATGATCAGGTTAGTTCCCCTTGTTGGCACAGCAAACATTAGCCCTGTCAACAAATTGGCACAAGAAGGAGGCCTTGAACTCCCATCCCCAGCTTTTCAAGATTTCATCTATAAGTGCCACACATGGATTCAAAAATATTAATGTACGTATCGTAAAGGTCAGAGAGATATTGCCGCACATTTGAAAGAGCCTCATTTTGAAGAAACAAAGACCCCTCTAAGTCCTTTTTCCAGGTCACCCAAGAAAGAGAGACTGTGGGAGTATCCTGTCACTCAGGAACAACCAGTCAGAATGCTTACTTGGGCTTACGCTCATTCCCTCTCTTAGCTTCCCATCTTTCACTCTTTACCTCCAACAACTAAGAGAAATCCAAGGATCTTTAACTTGAGTGAAGATATATCTGCAGCCACTTGTATCGTAGATATTGTGCTAGAATCTTTGCAAAGTATCGACACCCCTTGGGAAGAAATTGTTGAGGGTTCCCCTTCTAAAGGAAACTCCTTGCATGATTTTGAGAATCCTAATGGAGAAGCCTCCAAAAAAAACATCCCTATCCATAATATGGCCAACGTTCCTCCTCCAAATGAGAATCATCCTCCACCTCCTCCTCTGGGTGGGAATCAAGCCCCACCTCCTCTAGGAGCACTCCCTCCCTGGCTTGCACAGGATGTTGTAGCGGTACATGGGCAACAACATCCCTTACCCAAAAATGAAGAAAGATTGTTACCTAATTTCGACCCTTAGTATGGAGATACCATTGATAACCATATTCGCTCTTTCTTCCTAACCTTGCACAAGTTGGGGGTCACCGATGAAGATGTGGTGTGCCACCTATTCTCTTTTACTTTGACTGGTGCAACCTTCACATGGTATTTTAGCTTGAGAATAGGGTCAATCACCTCTTGGGATGCTTTTCAGGAGGCCTTTTTAGACAAGTTTGGTGATGACAAAACACCTACGGCCTTAGTTTTAGAACTATCCCATCTAAAAATTGAAAACGAGAAAGTCAAGGATTTTAACATCTGATTCAACACTCTATTCAAAAAAATCCCATCCACCGCTAGACCTACTAACAAAGTACTCATCGAGTTCTATGTCTCTGCTCTCCCTATCCCTACAGGAATGTGGGTTAAAAGGAGCAACGTGAAAACCTTACAAGGTGCTATCGATGAAGCGGTGAAAGTTGAAAATGAAATGATCAACCTCAGAACATGTCATTATACAACTGAAGTGAAGAAAGCCTCTCAATCATCCAATAAGTAGTAACAAAGTGGCTGAGACCAAAGAAAAGGATGCCACAGATGTGGAAGGTTTGCATCGAATCATTAAGAAACTAACAAACACAGTCATCGATATGAAAAGAAATGTTGGAGAGAGTACAAGTGGGAAGGGAGGAGATTATAATAATAGTAAACCCTTCAAACCTTTCTATCGGAAGAAAATAGAAGGTGGTCATGGTCAGCTTTCATTGCCTGCTCCACCTAATGAAGGGGCTTTAAACACAGAAGAGTTGGCTCTTATTCGATCACTCCTTAACAAAGAATAACCTATACTGGAGCTCGAACTAGAAAAAGGAGACAAGGAGGAATACCAAGTAGAAGAACCCTTGGATGAGGAAACCAAAATTAATGTGCTGTGGGATTTCCATTGTGATGAGAATGACGACGAGGGAGATAACATAATCAACACTAATGAAATCCACACGTGAAGTAAAGGGCCACTTCCAGGTGCGAAAAATCCCTTAGACTGAAAAAGCAAGATGTTTTCCCTACGAAAGCATCCACTCCCAGAGTTCTTGTCGAGAAGAGTAGGCCTAGTAGTCAATCCAAGAATACCCCTATTGCAAGTCACCCAGAGAAAGAAAATGCATCTCCCACTGCAACAAAGGCTACTCCAGATGGTAAAATCCCACTTTTGGAATGGAAAAACAGGTATGTTTACTCTACCCTATCCTATTTATAACATTGATTACAATATTCTAGATGATCTCAAGAAGTCTAGGGCTAATATCGCATATTTTGACTTGTTAAAATTAACACAGCAAAGATATTTGTTGTTGAAAGCTATGAATGAGTCGAACTGCAAAACCCCCACCACCTTAAGCACCCAAACCAAGAAGCCAATGTCCAAACCTATTAGTACCACTAGTGCATCCCAAATACCATCAACTATGGAGGCCATGTTATCTAAAATGAATCAAAAACCCTAATATGTCAGCACAACCATGATAGGGAGGAAATCAAAATCTATGACTCCACTGTTCCTCATCACATTTGAAATTTTCAACATGAATGTCTAAAATTACTTGGTAGATTTTGGTGCCTCATCCACTATTATGCCTCATGTTGTTGCTAAAAGACTTTAGGCCATACCTGAAAAAACTGGAAATCGGATCATGCAATTAGATAGGACAAATGTGAAAGTAATTGGAGAATAAAGGATGTGTTAATTCCGATGGCTACTAAATGACAGTACACACAAGTCATTGATATAGTGGTAGTCAATATACCCGAGGCCTATGGTATGTTGCTTATGAAGGACTGGTCAGCGAAATTGAACGGATACTTCTCGACTTATTGGTCCCATCTCTTGTTGCCTCAGAAGGGAAAAGGTGATATGCTGAGATTTGATAGGGAAAGATACATGAAGTATGTGGTAACTGAACTAAATGGTCCAAATGAACGTGTAATGTTTACCAACTCCATCCTTTGGAACTATAGTTTCAATGTTTATGCTACAGAAAACTGTTTTGGAGAGTCTCATGCAGAAACTGTTGAAGAAACTTTGAGACACACACAGTTGGAAATTTCCTCCGATATTCCAACTGATGCACTATCCTATATTATAGTAGACGATAGGACTAATTTCTTAGATAGTAGTTCAATTGATGTAACATTAGATGCAATATTCTGGACACTCTATTTTGATGGCTCTAATTGCCTTGAAGGTGCAGGTGATGGAAGTATTCTCGTTGACCTGCAACGAAACCAACATCTAATGGCTAGCTGGTTGGAGTTCACATGCACAAACAACACAGTGAAATATGGAGTCTCGCTACAAGGCCTAAAGAAAGCCATTGGTATGAATGTGAGAAATCTTAAAGTTTTTGGTGACTCACAGATAATCGTAGATCTAGTAAGGAAAAGGATACATTGCAATTCTCCACACTTGGTGAGGTACCATCATGAGGTATGGGACTTAATTGACAATTTTGATTCCTTTAATATTACATACATAACTCGCAGCCAAAACCAAGATGTTGATCTGATGGCTAATATGGCTACTAAACTGTTGCCTAATTTTAGATTAAAGAAAAATAAATGTTCTATTGAGTTGATTTTCAGATCATCTGTGCTTGATAACATCTCAAATTGGCAGGATTTCAAAGATGATGAGAAAATCGTTGAGTTCTTGCACTGTGAGAAGACATTCAAGAGTGCGGTCATTGAGGAAAAGGAGCATGACAAGCTTATGAATGAAAGGGAAGATAAGGAAAAGGATCAGCCCAATGTGATTCCAAAATCAATGGTTAGGATGGAGCACTTATATGACTTGCATGATAAATTCAAGAAACAGACTAACTACAAAACACACAGCTCATCCATGAAGTATGAAACGGTCAACCTCGGAATCGAAAAAGACCGAAAAAATGTCAATCTGGGCCTGGGGTGCTCTCCGCAAGAAAAGGCTACATTTGTCAAACTATTTAAGGAATATAAGGATGTCTCTGAATGGACATATGAATACCTAAAGACCTTTGATACCAATGTTATGCACCATGTGATCCCTTTGGAAAAGGACGCCAATCCCTACCAAGAAAGTTTGTGTAAGAAGCATCCAAGCCTAGAACCATTGGTGAAGAAATAACTGAACAAGATGCTGGATGCTAAAATCATCTTCCTAGTTGGACACACCCGCTGGGTAGCCAATCTCATGCCAGTGAGAAAGAAAAATGGATACATCAGGCTGTGTATTGATTTCAGAAATCTGAACAGAGTGTGTCAAGAGGATAAATATCCTGTCCCTTCTATGGAACACATCCTTTAGTGCATTTCTAGGTCTGAAATGTTGTCCCTATTATATGGGTTTTTAGGATATAATCAGGGACTGGTATCTAATGGGGATCAGCTTAAGACAACCTTCAACACCAAATGGGGCACCTACGCGTACCTTAAAATGCCTTTTGGGCTCATTAACGCGGGTGCCACATTCTAGAGAGCTATGGACATAGCCTTCGTAGTGTTGATGAAAAGATCAGTAGTGGTGTACATGGATGACATCACTGTGTATTCATATTGTAGAAGGGATCATATTTATCACTTGAGGTAGATTTTCGAAAGATGTCGAAGGTATGGAATTTCTTTGAATCCTAAGAAGAGCATCTTCACAACCATAGAGGGGAAACTACTGGGTCATATTCTTTCTAAAGACAAGATTGTGATTGATCATGAAGGAATACAAACCATGATGAGAATACAGCCCCCTGCCAATAGAAAAGCCATGCAATTTTTCTTTAGGACGGTTAATTTCATTAGAAAATTCGTCTCAGGCTTTGCAAAAATAGTACACCCTTTGCAGCTAATGATGAAGAAGGACATTGTGTATAAATGGAGCAATGAAGCTAAGGAAGCATTTCAGCAAATCAAGGAAGCCATTGTTGAAGCTCTTGCACTCGATAGCCCTGATTTCAGCAAAGGATTCTTTTTATACACCTTTTCTTCCAACCTTTCATATGCCAAAATTCTCACTAAAAAAATGATGATGGCAATGAAGTCCCCATTTCCTACATGAGTTCAAATCTCCAAGGAGCGGAACTAAATTACCTAGACATGGCGACACAGGGCTATGAAGTTTTCAAGGTCATTAAAAATTTCTGCCCTTACTTACTAAAGGCCAAGACCAAATTCATCATGCCCCATCCTGCTGTAAGAGCCCTCTTCGTGTAGAAAGAAATGGGTGAACTAAGAGGGAACTAGATAACCACCCTTCAAGAGTTCGACCTAGAGATAAAGCCTGCACAGATAGTTTGAGGGCAAGGAATTTGTAGGCTAGCGGCAGAAGCCTTAGCGGACCAAAAGGAGGCATCCGAAGAATCAGGAACAATGAGCGTGCAATATGCACAAAGGGAACTCAGGGAGGAGCTCTTATGGAGTAACGAAGTGCTGATGTATGAGTGAGAAGCATCGGAAACCTTTTTGGACTCTGAGTCATGGTACCATGACATATGCTTCTATCTAGTGCAGGGTTCATTTCTTGAATAGATGGATGCATCATAGAGGAGAGCACTCATATTGAAATCCAATCTATATCATTTGGCCAATAGCGTCTTATACATAAAAAATCATGATGGAATCTGGGTGAGGTGTTTGGAAAAGGATATGCCAACCATGTATTGAAAGAAATGTATGATGGCCTAGTAGGTGGTCATTGTTATCACTCAACATTTTCTCAAGGTTAAAGAAAGAAATTTCTGAGGTAACCCTAAACCCTAAACCCAGGTCTAGAGAATGCTCTGTCTTTATGATTTATCTTTGTTTTTTGAGATATTAGGCTAGTTATGAAAGCTTGTGGGGTTTCAATTTTGTTTGGTGCTGGAATTCAAGAGCAGATGGATAGAAAAAGGTATTTCATGCCATTGGGCTATGGAGTCGACTGAAGATGGCTTAACTGGATCAGGTTGATTCAACAAAGGAGGGCTTCACAGGGAAAGATAGGTAAACAAGATCCAAATGGTAACTTGAAAGGGTGAAATGGTCTTGAAATGTAGGAAGGGAAATTAAGAATCCTTCAACAAAGTTCAAGAAGAGGGAGAGTGGGTGATCATTAACAAAGAGGAATTAAGAATTATTTGTTAAATGGCCACAATGATAAACTAAAAGCAAGGAGCAATTAAGAATTCCCTATCTATGATAGTTTAGAAGAAAACATTAAGAATATAAACGATTTTAAAGACAGAATGCAATAAAGCTCTTTCTAAAATATACTTTTTCATTTATCATTTAGATATGGAACACATATGAATATTTAAACAAGAAAACTATAAAAACATAAGATATAGAACACTTATTTACTTCTCGTTTGACACAGGTATCCTGTAAAATTCCTTTGCTTTATTACTTTGTCCAGCTAGCCATACAATAGTTGTTCAACAACACTTCTATTCCAAAATAAAGTGTCTATAGAAATGTCTAAGAATCCCCACCAAAATACTTCAAATGAATAATTATTTATACAAATTCTAAACTAAAATGTCTTGAAAAAATATCAAGATTGGTTTTACAAATATCTCCAATTGTTTTACATTAATAGAACATTAATAAAGGAAATTCAAAACTAATGAATCTATTTGGCACTATTTTTATGGATTTATGGTGACAAAGAAGAGAAAGCCGAACTTGATAGCAACTCTTAGTTGATGATGAGGCGTCCCAATCACTAACTACATCATTCCTTCGTGCATTCTGCCCCAGAAATTATGCAAACTTAGGGTCCAGTGATACGCTTGTATATCTCAATCCGTGATAGATATGTAAAAAGTGAAAGATGTTTTCGTAGACAGGAATGTTTTTGAGATAAAACTCTCTCAGTTTCCCAACATTTAGCTCCAGCTGCTCACAATTTGCTCTACAAAAATATGTCAAAAACAAGACTTTGCACAAACTGAAAAATAGGTTATGAAGAGATGCACTTATCTCCTTTTTAGTAATACTTGTGTAAAGAGTGAGAGAGGTTTTTGTAGATTTTCTTGTTAGGAACAAAAAATTCCTCTAGTTTTGTGAAATACTTCTTTGATTAGCCACAATAGTTTCTGCAAAACTATGACTTAAACATGAAATTCCTGAAGAATGTACCATTTCTGCTTAGATTTCATCTTTTAACCTTAAATTCCTTTCAATTGTTTTTCACTTTTGCTTTGGATAAACCCCTATTTTAGCTGGTGAAAGTGTTTTCATCTTTTTTTTTGTTTAACTCTTAATGTCTTCATGTTTACATTTACTTTTTACTTTTACCACTCTGTTTTGTAATTGTCTTCCCTGTTGCTTATCTTCATGCTAGATGATTTACTTGACTTGGTATTCAATCTGATACTCTTTAACCTTGATACACTTTGATTGTTCTTTACTATTTCCTTTTACCTTCCATCTCTATTTGAATAGATTTGATAACAATCTTGGAGTAAACAAGTCTTATGACTAGTATTAACATTGTTTATCCAAGGCTGCGTATTTTGATTACCTGTTATGGAGTGACTGGTAATGGTGTACTGGTTGACTTGGAATAACACCATGGATTGGAGAGGCATAGGGCAACAACTTTTAGGGTGGTTGACGGTTTTGGGTACGAGTTGGTCATTTTCTATGTACTAGTTGCATGCATGAGTTTTCAGAATAAGGACGAAAAATGGATTAACTTTGTTTTTATGCAAAGTCAAAGTTTTTGGTAGGTTTCTTGACACAGACAAGTTACGTCAGTGGGGATGACTTCAAATTTTGTCGTTAGCGGGAGGCAGTAAGGGGTTTCATCGTATTGCTTATGGAGGGTAAGTGGTATTTGGGGGGGAGCCACGCGATTCCATATGTTGCGTGACACATAGTGATGGTATTGTTCACCAAACCACTTGCCATCACATGCTAAAGGTCGACCGCGAAGGCCCGTGCGATATGCGTGATGACCGTCGGATTTGTGGGATCCGATCAGATGACAATCGAGGAGGTGAAGTGGCGAAAGGTTAACGGAGGGCGGGTCCAATATACTTAATGAAGTTAATCATATCAGGGGCGATTTGATTGGTTCAAAAGTTATGAATTAATTGTGGGGATTAATTAATCCTTGTGTTAGGATGTCTAGGGGTTGGGTGCTTAATTAACCATGGATTGGCTAATTAATTCTGTTTATGGACTTTATTATGATTATATTTAACCATCGGGGCGGAATATATAATATTTGAGGTTTTTATATATTTGTAATAATACGAGAATGGGTAATGTTGCTTTATATAGGGGAATTACATAATAATATGAATTAGTGGTTAATATGACTTTATGAAATGTGCGCTAAGTTTATAATATTTTCATATATATATTTAAAACCTAGGCTAAGTGAATAGGATTTTATTTAGGAAAAGATTTATTAGAGAAATGAATAACTTATGAAGGGGGGTTGAATATTGATGAAGGGGCTTAAGTACTTAGGCATTATAGATTATTGGGTCGAGGGTCCAGTCCCTCCAAAAGTCATATAAATGCTCTGAGTCCCTCTAACTTTGATAATTACCTTTAGTACTTGGGAAATTAGTGAATTTAGGGGAAATAAGTAGGGAAGTTAATTAATTTTTACTTTGCTTGTTTGATGTGCCTTTCCATGTGATACATGCCTTTGCCTTGTGATGACACTAAAAGATGTAAAAATTTAAACATATCATTCACCACACATTTATTATGCAACCATAATCTACTTACCCTACCTACTTTGCCCTAGCATTTTCAATTTTTTATTAGGGTGCACTTAGCTTAGCAAACCCTTTTCAAACCTTCTTTTCTTTTACATAGTGATACCTATCTGAATCTACCTTATTACATACAAGGGCTCAGATTAAACTATTGATCTCCTTTTATTCACTCTACCTATCTACTTATCTACCAAGATTAAATTGTTTGGTCAAATCTTTATTCTCTATTTCTACAACATGAAATTGAAAATATGAACTAGTCAAGCTTAAACTGTTTGACTACTCATGAATTGTGGCATAGGTGACAAGCTGCGCACAATCTTTATTATGCATAAAGTAAATAGTAGTGGCATTTAGACTTGCACACTTTCATGGTATTTTCTTTTTTGTTGGGGTTCATTTTCTTTTCATTTTTTGACCTTTCTTTATTATTTTAACCCTTTTATTATTTTTCTAGGGTATACCCTCTTTACATTTTTTAATTTCTTGTTCTTCACAAATATTGAAAACATTTGCAGAAGCAAAGGTATGTACGTATTTTAGAACTAAACCAAGTCAATCATGATATATGACACCTATTGGTATAGGGGCCTAACAGTCACTATGGCGGAGAGACCATTGCTCACAAAATATTACGGGCTGGATATTATCGGCCCATATTGTTTAGAGACTCGCATGTCTATGCTCGCAAATGCAAGGCATGCCAAACCACCGTAGAATGAGAAAGAAAGCTCAATGTTCCCCTCAGGCCTATTATGATTTATCGATGATTCCAGCAATTGGGCTTAGACATCATAGGCGATATCACTCCAAACTCCTCACAGCAACACAACTATATACTCACATCGACTGATTACTTCACCAGATGGACCAAAGCCATCCCGCTCCGGAGCGTGAACGAAGATGAGGTAATATCATTCATTGAGAAATTCATTATCAACAGGTATGTCATCTCTAACACTCTCTTTTTTTATAACACTTCTTAGTTTTCATCTCTGAGTCTGACTAAGTTTTCCATTGATAAGTCAATCCACATAAAATATGCAGCAAAATATTACCCCCAGGGAAACGGAGTTGCAGAGTCTTCCAATAAGAACCTTATCTGCATAATCCGCAAGTCAGTCGTTGATAACTAGAGGAACTGGCACAATGCCTTAACAAATTGCCTTTGGGCCGATAGGCTCACCCCTAAAGTGGCCTTAGGAAACTTCTGATACTTTCTTGTCTATGGACAAGAAGCCATATTGCCCCCAAATGTGTCCCTTCCATCCTTATAGCTCTCCAAAGCTTCAAGAGGAACCCCTTCAGCCCTGCTTCAAGAAAGGATCGACCAACTGACGAAGCTAGAGGAATTAAGGGATAAGGCCAAAATTAAATTCAAAAATCACCAAATGATTGAAAAAAATGGTTTGATCATCATCTGGTGGGAGATAAAGATTTCCAGGTAGGGGCGCTTGTCCTGAAATGGGACAAGCTGAGTGAGCCAAAGGGTAAACACACAAAATTCCAACACCTATGGCTGGGCCCATTCCAAGTTGTTGAGAAAACTGGTCAAGGGACTTATAGGTTGAAAACGTTATAAGGAGAGACTAAAAGGCTCCCTGTTAATGGCCAGTATTTGAAGAGATACCTCTAGTAGGCACCGCATTGGTGGTTGCCTCCTGAGTAGGTTAGAGTTCATTTCATTTTGTTGTTAGTTTAGTTGTATTTCTGTCCTTTCTTTTGTTTTTTGCCGAGTCTATTTTCCTACTGTTTTGAATTACATTCCTTTTTAGCCAGCTGATTGTAGTCCTCTACTCTCGTCCTACCTTTCAGATTTGTTGTCAGGCCAGGCAGTAACTCCATAAGGCAGAAATAATTTGATCGTATTATTCCATCAGGTAGGTCCTCATTATATACATGAGGGAGAGACTGTTCAGTTCGTCTCCCGATGACTCTTCATATTTCCTATTTATCTATTTACAATAATTCACCCAATCACAAGGATTAGGTGTCAACATTCCCCCCCTTAATTTGAAGGGATGTTGGTGAGTCCAAGCATCATTATGAATCATTCAAGATTTTCCCTTCCAAGAACTTTGGTGAAGTTGTCTACAATTTTCTCATTTGTGGAACAATGATGGAGATGGATTGTTTTGGCCTCAACATGATGTCGAATCAAATGATATTTAGTATTGATGTGCTTCGTTCGATCATGGAACTTTGGGTTCTTGGCCAACTTTATTGCAGAGGTATTGTCAATCAT
>APFE031612609.1:105636-119796 GCA_000404065.3 Pinus taeda
AGGCATCATGTGATCCATTTCTTTTGCAGCGAATGCAGTGCAAATCTACCTTTTCTCCTTGAGAATGTCTGCCCCCCTTGCCTCTGAAATATCTTCCTCTTCCTCTTCATCCACCTCTTCCTCTTGTAGATTCTTGAGCAGGATGATTTTCTTTATGAGCAAGCCACACAGTCTCTTCAGAAGATTCAAGGGTTGTCTTCTTTCCAAAAGCTTTCTCTCTTTCAACAAACTTTTTCACAAGAGAGTCAAAGGTTATATCTTTGAGATTTCCACTTGCTTGCAATGACTCAAGATAATTGGAGTAAGTAGGATAAAGTGCCTTGAGAAAAGCGATAAGAGGAATATCATGCATTATAAACTTTTTTCAAATGTAAGAGCAAGAGGATCATTATTTTGCAGTTCAAGAGTGAAGATTTTAATCATGAGTTGAACAACTTCAAGTGCAGAATGTGAGTCATAGAGTTCTTTCAGCTTTTGTAAGGCTTCAAAGGCAGTTGAATATAACGAAATATGGCAACTCACCTCTTCATTTATAGATGCTGCAATTAATGCATAAGCTTTGTTGTTCTTGCTTTCCCAAATGACGAGCTTTTTGTCTGAGGTAGGCTGTACTGGGTCATTGTCTCCTTCTCCGACACACACTCCTTTCCACAACTCATTGAAAATGAGGGTGTGTTTTATCATCTGGGACCATTCAGGATAGTTCTCCTTGCCAGTGAGAACTATTCCCACCATAGATATGATTGAATGCATTGTAAAATCCAAGAGCTGTAAAAATATTTTTGCTGCTAAAAGAAAATTGATTCTGATATCAAAATGTATTCTAGCCTCAAACAATATATTAAACACAGTCAAACGCAGGAGCATTAACTATGTTAGTCACTTTGAAAATAGCTTTATGAAAACAACATTATGGTAGTCCAAACAACACTAAGGTATAATACATATGTATGTATTATCAAATAATACAAACATTATACCTCGCTGCCCTAAAAATATTCACCGCATATAACATTTTAATGAATTATATGCCATGTCCATCATATAAAAGGCAATGTGAAAAAAGGTTAACATGCATATACCATGTTCATCAACAGAGCCTTTCTTAAAAAACACAAAGCCCAGCTCTGTCACCTTATTAGTTAGTATAAACTGACATTCTTCCAAGCTTGTCTGCACAAAAACAATAAAGAACTTCACCTTGGTTTAAAGAACATGCCATGAAGAAAACGTCCCAAGAAAAATGAAATGGCTCCTTCGACCATTCAGTCCTCCCTAGAAAAATCAAATGACTCTTTCGACCATTAGGTCCTCCAATTGCGCATCTAACTACAGGAAACTTCAATAGCAAGGTCCCTTCTAACCCGTGGGCATGGATCTCCACCAAATTACTTCTCAGAAATACTTTGCAGAATGGTAGTTTCCTTGGCAAAAAACAATATGCGTATTAACGCAGCCTCTATTCGCAGAATATCGAACATTATGCTCCAGCAAACATTCATGTGATAGCGTCCAGGCTTCCAACAATCACCGACAGGATTGAACACATACTCCAGCAATCACCGCAGAACAGTGTTCTTGCTTCATGCCAGGTTCACCATACCACTGTTTGTGGGAATAAGGCTGCTCCAGGTATCAGGGGAGAGCGAGTAATCAGAATAGGGAATCAATTCATGCAATGGAGGCGGCAGGCGCAAGTCAGGGCATTTAAAAAAAACTTTAACGCATATGACAGTGCTTGTCAGGACAACGCCCCTCTTTTTTTTTTTTGAAACATTTGGACAGTCAGACAAGATGGACAGCGCTGGATAGTGGAGGGCAGTATGGACAGTATGGATAGTGGGGTAGCTACCATGTCAAGAGCAGCTAATTTTATGGAGGAGTTGCTCAGCTATATGGAGAGCAGACAGGGAGTTACAAGGGACACAAAAGCTAAAAAAAGGATTGGCTCTGATACCATGTCAGGCCAAGCAGTAACTCCATTAGGCAGAAAACTGATTTGTGTTCTTCATTCAATCAGGTAGGTCTATTATATACATGAGGGAGAGACTGTTCAGTTCATCTCCTGATGACTGTTCACATTTCTCATTTATTTTTTTACATATATTTACCCAATCACAAGGATTAGGTGTCAACAGCTCCCATGTTGTGATCACATGTCCTCCCAGGCTCATGAACCATCTTAGTGCATTTCCTTTTAATGTTGCTGGAAATAACTTTAACTTTTGAGGATTAGTAACATAATCATAACTTCTACATAATATATCAAACTCAAACAGAAATTCATCAGGGTCTTCAGATGATAAACCATGGAAGTTGGGTAGGGCTGAGAGTGGGATGTTTTTCATAGGAGTTGCCCCTCTGGGAAGATCCTTAATAAGAAATTCTAAGGTGGAGAGGGAATTCTTGCCTCTTCCTTCTCTTCCTCCACATCCCCCACCAAAGAGTCCTTCATTGTTTCCATCCATTGGTTGTTCCCCTGTTACACTTGCCGGGTCTTCAGCGCTTTCTGTTGGGCTTTCAATATTCCAAACTGGTTCTTCAACTTCAATATCTTCTATTGGTTCTTCAATTTCTTCTACTAACTCCTCAGCTTGTCCTACTGTCTCTTCGGCCCTTTCAAGTCCCACTACTTCCTCTATTTCGTTGTCCGTTTGGAGAGAGTGCTAAGTCTGTGGCCTTCGAGAGCTTATCCTTTGAGACGTTTCAACTTTTGAAATAATGTCGTCAATGAAAGTTTTCATTCCTCCTCTGCCTTTTCCCTTGCCACCTGTAGGATTAGTTTTCTTGCGTCCTCTCATGCATCCTGTAAATCTAAAAGAAAATCATTAATGCTCTTAAAATCTACGGTTGCCTTACCCGGCAACGACGCCAAAATTTTGGTCACTTTAATTGCTGGTTAAAGTGCTACATAAATTGTCAACCCAGGGAAGTCTGATTATTTCAAAGGAAACTTCGTACTATATGTACTCAATCTTAAAAGCACTAAAATTTGTAGTACAAACAAATCACACCTCGCTTTAACAACTGAAGCTCCACTCTGTGTTACAACAAATATACTCTATTGTAGATATCTATCAAGGAATGCTTAATTTCAGTCAAGGAATAATCTAGCAGAAAGAAATAAATCTGAAAAGGAAAACAATGGCTATGTTGTAACAAAGAATCAAGATCCTATCCCCGGAGTGGGAACCTTCAGCACCTGCCTCTATTTATCTAGCTCGCCAATTCACTCTGTAAACTTAATCACTGGTGAGACACTCATGAAATAACTTTGACCAATGCAACAATCGATTAAGAAAGGGACAGAGTTTCGGCAACGGTAAAACAATATCGATAAAACAATACTTGTTAACAAGGTATGAATAAGAATCACACTTGACACACTGCAGAAATATAATGGGTGAATCTTGTGATGAAGGTGGGCCCTGTCCTTCTTACAAGATTCCCCAGGAGACGAGAACTAAGAAAAGATGTTCAGAACAAGAATTTTGTTCATCCATCAATATGTCATATTACAGAAAAAAGATTCTAGCCTTGTTCCTTCAGCTGAGCCTTTCCTGCAGTCTGTTCCTTCCCCCTTCTAATGTAGATGTCTCCTCTTTATAAAGAGGAGACATCTATTACAAAAGATTTACATTATAAACTCTATTTCAACCCATTATACAAAAATAGGGAAATCAGTTTCCCATCAACAAAATGTTGTTACAGTAATACTATCTTTAGATTACAGACGTTACATTCAATGTAACAGCTTCCTCGGTGATCGATCTGGTTCCTCTGTTGCTGTCAAATTTGGAACGCAAATCTCAATTGTTTCAGCTTCGAGATTTGCGTGCCGTTCTTACTGTTTCAACAACTGCAAAAATAGTCCCACTAACTCCAGGCAGTTTCAGTAACGCAGGCTGCACATCATTCTTTAATTGTTCAACAACTAATTAATTCAAAGATTAATTATGAAGACAGTGTGATTATATGTTAAATAATTAAACATATAGTGATGAGAAGAATCACTGCATACCTTTGGAATAATTGAGTCAAAACACTAACAAGGACTTTCAAATATAGGTTTGAAAGGGTGACATTATAACAAAATGTATAGTTAGAAAGAGACAATATGAGGTCCTAACAACTCCAAGGGAAGGCTAACTTTCTAAGGAGATTCATTCCCAACTATGCCGAAACGGCTAAAGGATTTACTTGTATTTGGAAAAAGGGAATTCCCTTCCATTGGGACCAGGTTGCGCAAGCTTCCTTTGATGCTCTCAAAGGTACCTTGATCCGAGCGTCATTAATGTATTCCCCTAATTATTAGAATGACTATTTCCTTTATCTCGTTGGTGCATATACAATCATTGTTATGGTTCTAGTCCAAGAAGAAGATGGGATTGAACATCTTATATATTATTTGAGTCGTAATCTCAATGACATAGAAGTTAAGTATTCTTACATGGAGGAGCTAGCTTTGCCTTCCATTCAAGTTGTACAGAGATTTCACCATTATATCCTGCTTCGAAAGACCACTGTCATTTCAGATTGCAACCCTATGACATATGTCTTATCACGTCAATTGTTGGGGGGGGGGGGGAATATTCAAAATGGATCATCATTTTGCAGGAATCTAATTTGGAGTTCATCAAATCCAAGTCAAAGAAATCTCTAGTTTTTACTAAGCTTCTTTGTGACCTTCCCTCTACCGCCATCAACTCAACAACAAAACCATCAATTCCAGATGAGTCTATTTCTAATCTCATCATTTGACCCTTGGTATGGAGATATACTAATCTATCTCCAAACCCAAACTTTCCAGTCCGATACCTCTCACTTGCAACAATGACATATTCAATATCAAGTCAAATATTATCTTATCATTGGCGACACCCTTTACCATCGCGGTATGGATACGATTTTTCGTATGTGCCTCACACATGAGGAAGCCAAGAAAGTTCTAAATGATTTCCATTCTGGTGCTTTTCATGGACATTTATCTGGTTATGCTACCACACAGAAAATTCTCCGTGTTGGTTACTTCTGGCCTACCATATTTAACAATTTCATTACTGTTGTCAGAAGTTGTAATGCATGCTAGATTTTTAACCGTAAAACTCGACTACCACCTGCACCATTGCTCCTGTCGTCATTGTTGAACCATTTGAAAAATGGGGCATTGATTTCATGACATGTAACCCTCACTTGGCCAGGGGGCATGTGTATATTATTGTCATCGTTGGCTATTTTACAAAATGGGCCGAGGCAATTCCTACATTAAACAATAGTGGTGAGACAGCTGCACTTTTTTTCTTCAACCATGTGGTTGCACGGTTTGGTGTACCACAAGCTGTAGTTACAGATCATGGTTCACATTTTTACAATCACATGATGAACAAATTAACTGCCAAGTTATGACTCTCGCATGATAGTTCTACTCCTTATTATCCACAGGCTAATGGATAAGTTGAAGCCATCAACAAAGTCCTTAAGTGAATGCTTCAACAAATGATAGGAGTTCACAAACAAAACTAGCATTTGATCCTTTACTCAACTTTGTGGGCTTACTGAACCTTGGTAAGAAACACAATTGGATTCACACCCTTCCAATTAGTGTATGGTCTTGAGGAAATCTTGCTAATACAATGTGAGATTTCATCACTAAAACTCGCAATTGACTTGTTACTTGACACTTCTGCTGAGGAAGCACATTTCTTAGAACTCATCCATCTAGATGAAACACATTGTGAAGCCGCATTCGCCAACGAAGCACATAAGAAATGAATTGAGGCGCAATATGACCATAATTTCAAGCCTTGCATATTCTCAGAACGGGACCTGATCTTTCTTTATGATCAGGAAGTCGATAAATTAGGAACATGAAAATTTGAACCACTATGGATGGGCCCCTACATTGTCAAGCGTGTTTTGGAAAAAGGCACTTATGAGTTGGTTGATTATGATGGAATTCCATTATTGCAACCCTAAAATGAGTTGTATCTTAAATGTTACTATGCTTGATTGTGTAGTAAAAACATTGTATATATGATTTGATTGCGTGTGCATGTCACAGTGTGAATTTTAGAGTTTTTATGTGGTTAGTAATCTGCTTTTCATTTGTTGCATATGTCGGAATCTTTGGAACCATTTGTTGGTTATGTCGATGGTGCTAGTCATATTACATAGAACCTATCCTTTATAGCATGGGCCATATTCGCTCCAAGCAGCAAGTTAGTGAGTTTTCAAGGGATTTGTATCAATCATTCTACAAACAATATCATTGAGTATAGTGCATTGATCGAACTCCTCTCCGATGCCATTTCACTTTGCATCCACCGAATCATCATTAGGCTAGACTCACAATTTGTCATACTACAACTTACGAATGTTTATACCGTCTGAAATCCAAGTATTCATTGTATATTCCTTAAAGTTCGTCTCTTGGAAACACATTTTGATTACATTCAATATCAACACATTTCCAGAAAATTTAACACATTGACTGATTCTTTAGCGAATTACGTGTTAAACAAATATTTACGACATATCTAAAGAGTAAATTTTCAATTCACATCAATAGTAGAATAGGATTACACATAACCATACAAAAACACTGAAAGTAAACTAGATAGATGTTCAAAGTTTTTATGAAATGGGCTGAGGCTATGTGTCCCAAACATGTTGGTCATCTAACCTCAAAACCTCAAAATGCATACAGTAAATCATCCTAAGTAGATCTAATGATGCTCATGATAATAGGTCACTGCCTGAGCTATCATGCGCAATAGCCTCATCCAACGGCTAGGTACACCAATAGTATGGCGTTGTAGTCTCATCAGTAACTCCTCGATCCACATTCGGTATACCGAGCGTTAACCCCTCTATATGATGCTACAACTCTTCCAATGTCTCGATGATATCTAAATCCTGAGAACTACTCTTTCGACATTTCTCCTCGATGGTTCACCCACCTCCTATTGAAGACCCATTGGTTGAACAATGCCAACATCTATATACATGAGAACATTCTTAGTTTAGTCTTCGAAACATCAAAAAACACAAAAAACATGTAATAACTCAAAAAATAAAAAATACATGGTCAAAACAATTTACCTATAGCACACCATTGAGCACCCACTGGTAATTTCAAACCTGGATCTCTATGATCCAAAATCCTTTGCTTATAGATGTGTTTAAAGAATTACATGCATAACTTGTACCTTAACATAGAAAACTTAATGTGCACATGAGAGAAGAGGAGAAACACATAAAGCATGAAAGAAGACAACAAGACTTGATAACAGAGTTCGTCCAACTTGGACTACATCTCTGGGCCCTACTCGATCAATGGGGAGGCCTTCATTCATTAAGTGGCATGAGAAAGAAGAGTACAAGCATCAGTTACAAAAAGGAGTTTTATACCCATACTGAAAAATGGCCGAAAATTCAGAACTCTGATGGAGAAACAAACAGATCCATTATGTTCGTGGCACCGAGAAGCATTGAAACCATATAAAATTTTTCAAATCCCGACAAAGTGAAAATTCAGCCCTCCTGCATAATTATGCCTCGAACTGCGTGCACTAACTCCTCTACCTGGGCACATTGACAAACCGCATTTAAGTATAAAATCGCTGGCATATTTTCCCAAATTTATGTTGTGGTGCGTTGGTTGGGGATCCGATTAATAGGGAGGAGGTCGGACAGTCAAACCCCTCCTCCTCCTTTTTTTAACATTATAAACCAATTTTTTTTTAAATAAACTTTTGGTTGGGTCAGGCCCACCTTAGGTGGCCTATCCACCATACCCATCTCTGCCATGGCCATTTCATTTCCCTTTTGGGCGTGGTTGGGTCCGTCCCCCAAGGGCCGGCCCACCACCCACTACGTATATAGTGCAAATCGTTTGGTGGGGTGTTTTTAACAGCCCCGTTCTGTGGGATGAAGGTTGTGGTGGTTACATGGGAGGGGCTAGGGGTCGTGGCCATCCCTCCACCAATGTTAATATGTAGATGGGAGTTGGGGTGGCGGGGTTGGTGGCCCGCCACCCCCTTTTTTTTATATATTTTTTGTTTTTTAAATGCAAATTGTACAATTTTGGAAATTCAGTTTTTTGACCGAAGGGGTCATTTTAACCAGGCCACGAATTTTCCCAAAATCTGGCCGGAGTTGGCTGGATTCCATCCATCGGAAAAGTTCAAATTATGCTTTCATTAATCCTACCCACTCATTAAAATTCAACCCAACTTTGATTGCCTATATCTCCTTCATTCGGACTCGGATTGGAGTGTCGTTCACACCATTGGAATCAGGGCGACGAGCACTTCGATCTAATGTCAAGTTCATCACCTTTCCACCACTTTGAATTTTGAGCTTTTTCCATGCCACTGTGTCTGGAGATCCACCTGGATAAATCCTCCCCATTGAGGAGCTTTTGGACTACCAAAAGCTTTATTAGTCAATTTGCAAGTGAGGGAATTGTTCCCTCACTCTTTGTTTTTCCAACCATTTTGCCTTGCTAGGATGCATCCCCTTGAAACCAACTCGAAGTATTTCCACATCTCCCTGTCATGAAGTCCTGGTTCTTCCGTCAGGGACGATGTCTTCAGGTAACTCATCGAGATACTCTGGTGCAAAGTCATCAATTGTAGGAACTATGCCCACCTCTTCGGTGTCCATAATCAATGGTGGCTCATATAGCTTTAAGTTCTCCACATTCACTATAGAGTACATTTTCATATATATTGGCAAATTGAGATGAAAGACATTGTTTCCAATCTTCTCCAAGATGGTGAATGGACCATACGGATTGGTCGCAACTTCTTCCCTTCTCCCTTCATCTTGTCCTTGCTGATATGGAACCACACTTTATCACCCACTTGAAATTGATGGTTGACTCGATGTTTGTCATGTCAAGCCTTGTACCGGGCTTGAATTTTCTCCAATTGCTCTTGTACTGCTTGGTGAATCAGTTGGATCCATTGAATGAATTGTTGCGCTTTGTCCCTATCATCACGTCCACTGGAGTCATCTTCCCTTCCAAATACCATATCAAAAAGGTCTTTTGGCACGTAGCCAAAACATGTCTCATATGGTGAATGATGCGTAGATGAGTGCACTACTTAGTTTTAGGAATGCTGCACATATGGAAGATGCTCATCCCATAACTTAGGATTTTTTCCACAATAGCCTCGCAACAAGTGTACCACGGTGCGGTTTACAACCTATGTCTGTCCGTCAATCTGTGGATGAAATGTCATGCTTCTTTTCAACTTGATGTCCATCATCTTCCACAAGCTGGTCCAAAACTCTCCGAGAAAGCGAGAGTCTCGATCTAAAAATCGATGTGGGCAGCCCAAAATGGACCCAAACATGCTGAAAGAAAAGATAAGCAGTCTACTCTACAGTGATCTACTTTTTACAAGGCATTAAAATACACATCTTACTAAAACGGTCAACAACGACATACAAATAGTCATGACTTTTCCTAGACAAAGGCAAACCTCCTACAAATCCATCGACACACTTTCCCATGGATGATTCGAAATAGGGATTGGTGTGTAGGGCCTAAGTTTTCTATTAGAGGGCTTTGAAATAGAACACATCACACATCCCATTACATAGCGAGTCACAATGTTCTTCATATGAGGCCAAAAACCAATCTTTGTACATGACACAAAGTTTTTTCATCACCAAAATGACCAGACACAAGGGATGTGTGAGCCTCTCGGATTACATGTACCCTTTCTCCTATGGGTATGCACAATTTTCCAAGGTGATACAACAATTTCCCCTACAAGTGATAGTTGTCCACCTGTGAACCATGGGTTAGTTTTGCATAAATCTCCTTAAAGTCATCATTGTTAGCATATTGTTCAGCATAACTTTCAAAAGATAACGAAGCATTATGAAAAATAACAGAAGCAAAAATAGGAGGGTGAGATAGCATATTGGCCACTTTGTTGTTAGTGCCCTTCTTATACTTTATTACCAGATGAAACTGCTAAAGAAAACCCATCCACCTAAAATGACAAGATTGCTGCAACTTGGTTTGTGACTGAAGATACTGCAAGGGCTGATGATCCGTATGGATGATGGTCTCCTTGCCGATCAGGTAGTGTTTCCACTTTTTCACACTCTAAACCAAGGCATATAAGTCCTTGTCATAAGTGGGATAGTTTATCACAACCTGAGAGAACTTCTCTAAATGGTAAAATATCGGCTTCTTTTGCTGCATCAATACAGCTTGGCATATTCATTGGTGTCTGTTTCGATCTCGAATGGCTATTGGAGATCTGGTAAGGCCAAGATCGATGCGATGCTGATCTTTTCTTTCAATGTTTCGAAGGACTTATACTGCTTTCCTCCCCATTGAAATACTTGCTTTACACTTGTCAAGGCATGTAAAGGTGCTTCATTAATAATGAAATTGGCAATAAATCTCCTCCAATAATGTACTGCACCCAAAAAGATGTGAACCTCGATTACACTAGTAGGCTTAGGCGAATTTACAATTGCTTCAACTTTAGAAGGATCAATTTTTAGCTGATCATGACCAGTAATATGACCTAGGTAAACCAAAGAGGTTTTCTCAAATTCACACTATAACAATTTTACTTAGAATTTTTCATTTTTCAATACATCAAGCACTTTCTTCACATGACATACATGTTCATTCCAACTTTTACTAAAGACAAGGATATCATATAGATATACAAGAACAAATTCATTAATGAAAGTCCTAAAGAGATCATTCATGACCCTCATGAAAGTGGTGGGAGTGTTGCAAAGTCTGAATGGCATCACCATCCATTCGAACAACCCCTGTTTGGTCTTGAAGGCAGTTTTCCACACATCCTGCTCTGCAATTCAGACCTGGTGATAACCACTACGCAAATCCAATTTGGTGAAATAGATAACATTCTTTAACTGATCTAATAAGTCATCAATGCGGGGAATAGGGTAACGTTTTTTCACCGTGATTTTGTTTAGTGCTCAATAATCCACACACATCCTCCATGTGCCATCTTTCTTCGGCACTAAGACAATCAGTGAGATGCATGGAGAAGTGCTTGGTCTAATGACCCCTTGGTTCAATAGTTCATGCACCTTCTTTTTGATCTGCTCCATATCAATGTTCAACATCCTGTACATGCCAATATTCGGTAAAGGAGCGTCATGCTACAAATGGATCTCATGTTGGATTTCCCTCTTCAGAGGTAATCCCTTTGGTTCCTGAAACATCTCATCATAGTTAGAAATTAATTCACATAATTCCTTTTTATGCACATGATCACAACCCTGGAAAGCATCGGATAATTCTACATCTTTTCCCCTTACAACCATAAGCATGCAACCCTTACTGGAATTCACCAACCTTTTCATTTGTCCTGCACTTACAAGGCTGGTGTTGATTTTACTTTGATGAGCCCTTACAGTATATTCTAGCCCATATTTTGTGATTTGGTATTTGTTTTCATGACAAAAGAATATTTCCTTTCTATCATATATATATGGACTCCCTAACACCATGCCATAGATATCCAATGGTATCACATCAAGTTTTACCTCATCCACTAACTTAGAAGCGATCACAAATTTAACCTTACGCTGGTTAGTTACATTCAATTCTTCTCTATCATGTATCCATCCAAGTGGGTAAGATTTTGGATGTGGTTTGGTTTCCAAGCCTAGTTTCTTTACCAAGGACTCTGAAATTAAGTTTGCTTGGGATTCGGTATCAAATATAGTTTCCACTTTTGTATGATTTATGATAACTCTAATATGAAATAGTTCAATTCTCTTTTGTTCATTAGGAAGAGACTCATCTATTGAACTAGTACCTTCATGTGATCCAGAATTAACATGAGGTGTAAGAGTACCTTTTGTTCCTACTGCTATAATCAATGCTTCATCTCCGGAATGGGATCCAAGGTCTTGCTGCACAGTTGCCACTGTCTTTTGCTTCCCTCTTCCTCCATACTTCTTTGGTCTCTTTTCCGGGTACTATTTCCAACAATCATCGTCGTCATGACCTTCCTTTTTGCAGTGAGTGCAATAAAGTCTTTCTCCTTCATCTTTCTTGGTTGATGTCATCCTCTTCTCCTTTCCTTTTCCTTTCACTTTGGGTTGGCCATTTGGAGGTTTGAAAGGTGGTTTCTTGAAATGATTATCTCTTTCATTTTTTCCCCTGTTATCAAGATGAATTGTCTTTACACTAGCGGAGTCAATAGTAGTTGGATGAAACAATAATAATGAATGTCTAAGGTAACTATGTAATGATCCAATATACTTAGTTATTACTTTAGGTGAGTCAAGTGCAATGTCCAAATTAAGTGCCTGTTTTCGAAATTCCTCTATAAAGCTTTGAACACCCTGACCTTTGTCTTGCCTTAAATATTGACAATCCATTAAGGCTTTTTTATTATAACCCAAGGGATAGAATTGTTCCTTTAATGCAGAAATAAAACTAGGCCATGAGGAAAGAAGATTACCCACACTCTTACTGCTTCTCAATTTTCTCTCCCACCAAATGATAGTAGTGCTACTCAGCCAAAGAGAGGCCAGTTGAATCTTTACCTTGTCCTCTTCGATCTGCTAAATCCTGCAATAGATTTCAATCTGTCTAATCCATTTATTAAGATTTTCTACATTACTTTCATTGTTAAACATGGGAAGATCAAATTTGACATCTAATTTAAAGAAGTGTTTCTTAGATGCATCCCTTGAATTTCTATGATGATGGTGATGAGAGGAAGAAGAAATTTCACTGGTGGAAGGAGAAGGAGAGGGTTCTTCTCCACCATTTCCATGCATTGAACCTTATTCTTCTGGATTTCTCTCTTCTGCTTTTCCAGCCTTGAAAGAAACTAACCGAAATTCTCTACCATTGTATAGAAGGTTTTGGGGAAATTTCGCTCCTCTTCATGACGAGCCTCTTTATCTGCCATGTTTCTCCTTCAATGTGCACAGCCTGCTTCGGGATCGAAAGGCTTTAGTTTCTCTGTGCCTCTTCGGAGCTTGTTTCTTGTTAGCATGCAAACATGCAATTCACATCTAAAAATACCTGCTCTGATACCACTTGATCCAAAATCTTTTTCTTATAGATTTGTTTAAAGAATTACATGCGTAAATTGTAGCTTGACATAGAAAAATTAATGTGCACATGAGAGAAGAGGAGAAACACACAAATCATGAAATAATACAACAAGACTTGATAACGGAGTTCGTCCGAATTGGACTACGTCTCCGGGCCCTACTCAATCAATGGGGAGGCCTTCATTCATTAAGTGGCATGAGAAAGAAGCGTACAAGCATTAGTTACAAAAAGGAGTTTTATACCTCCATACTAAAAAAGGTCGAAAAATGTAGAAATCTGATGGAGAAACGAACAACACCATTGCATTTGTGGCATCGAGAAGTGTTGAAACCATATAAAATTTGTCAAATTATGACAAAGTGAAAATTCGGCCCTCCTGCAAAATTCTGCCTCGAACTACGTGCACTGCCTCCTCTGCCTGGGCGCACTGACAGATTGTGTTTAAGTATAAAATCACCGACTGATTTTCCCAAGTTTCTGTTGTGGTGCGTTGGTTGGGGATCCAATTAATAGGGAGGAGGTCAGGCGGTCAAACCCCGCCTCCTCCTTTTTTTAACATTATAAACCATTTTTTTTTAATAAATTTTTGGTTGGACCATACCCATCTCCGCCATGGCTATTTCATTTTCCCTTTTGGGCGTTGTTGGGTCCGTGCCCCAAGGGCTGGCCCACCACCCACTATGTATATAGTACAAATCGTTTGGTGGGGTATTTTTAAGAGCCCTGTTCTATGGGATGAAGGTTATGGTGGTTCCATGGGAGGGGCCGAGGGTCATGGTCCGCCCCTCCACCAATGTTAATATGCAGATGGGAGTTGGGGTGGCAGGGTTGGTGGCCTGCCACCCCTCTTTTTTATAGAATTTTTGTCTTTTAAAAACAAATTGTAAAATTTTGGAAATTCAGTTTTTTGACCGAAGGGGTCATTTTAACCAGGCCATGATTTTGCCCAGAATCTGACCGGAGTTAGCTTGATTTCGTCTACCAGAAAAGTTCAAATTATGCCTTCATTAATCCTGCCCAATCATCAAAAGTCAACCCAAATTTGACTACCTCTATCTCCTTCATTCAAACTC
>APFE031612609.1:126644-147694 GCA_000404065.3 Pinus taeda
TCCTATCAAGATGAGCTCGACTGAGGATAGCCTTGGATCATCTAATCCTCTATCCTCTCATCCCTTTGAACATGGAAAGTAATCATCTAGTTATGGAAAACCATTCAATGCCATATTAATGACAAAACCACTTGCATTCATCTATAAATTGGCCTCCCATCATAGAGCCAAAGAGCTTGGATATTATAGAGAAATAATGTTGGCCTAGAGACTTGAAATCATTTTCAAAGTAATGTTATGCTGCTGGATTGATGTTGCTATTGGTGTGTTGAGGGTTTGGACTAAGCTAGATGAGTGACACAAGATCGAACCACATTGGGTGTAACTTCTCCTTCTATTAATCAATAAAGTTGTTTGTTCCTTTTCCAATACTTTTGTCTATATCTATAATGAATGTATGTTCAAATGTTGTCAATTCCATTTGTTTATCATAAATAGATCATATGCTTTGATTGTTGTCGTCTTTTGTTTATGTTGGCAGGTACCAATTGAGCGAATTCAATTTGAGTGAGAGCGACGAGAGCAACTCAAAGGAGATCAAAGGAAGCGAAGGATCACAAGCAGGTTATTTTATCTTATCTGTTTATTGTAGGAAAAGGATAAACATCTTTACTTTAGTTGTTCTAAGTGTAACTACCCACTTAGGGAAGATATACTTATCAGTAGGTATAAATTTCATATAACAGTGTGGCACCAAATCAATCATATTGGTGATAAATACATATTCAAATGCGATGGATGGAGGTTGTTGAAGTGGGGTAAGAGGCTGATATTCCCCACTTTTACCTTTTCTCTTTATGAGTCTTATTTTCCCATCCCCATTGTAGTGGTAACCATAGTTAGTATGACATCTTAACATAAAAACGCACTAATATTTGAAGGAGATTTCCAAGTTGAAAATGCAGCAAGAAAATCTAGTTTTGACTTTGCTTTGGTCAAACTAGATTAAAATTCAAATTTCTATTTCATCAGAATACTTGGAGGTAGTTAACTAACATGACATGGCTCTTGTCACTCAGTTAACTCAGTAAATTCGAGTTGGGGAAGCTTGAGTTAAGTTCTACATGATTGATTGCTAATTTGTAGCAATCTATTTAGTTAATTTGACTTATTGTTAGTTTAACTAGTTCTAACTATCAGAAGAACTAGTGGAGGTCAAGTTTTGAAACTGGAACTTCAATCACACTCAGTGATCAACCAGTTAACTAATCAATCAACCCAAAATAATTGTTGCATGCAGAGAATTCAAGATACCCAGTTGAGATGGAGATTCCAAGGTAGTGTACTATCAGTTGTAGCATATTACCATGTGTACATGTGGTGCATGCAGTCAGAGATTGACCTATGACTATTGCGCAATTCCTTGCAAGAAATTCCTAAAAAACAAGAGAAATTTACCAAGGGAACAACGCAAGGAAATAGGGGCTTGGGAAGGCTTGGAATTGGCGAAGTGATGGCCAAGTTCAGTCAATTAGGGAGAGGGATAGATTATACACTTGCAGGGTGTGCTCAAGATTGAGCAAGCATTGTATTTCTTCTCTATTATCTTATTAATGCAATATAGATAGTAAGGGGTTTTAAGCAGTTTCTTTCCCCAAGATAAATATTTGTGCATGTGTGATATTTTCATGTCTATTATTCTTGTTTTAGATGGTGAATTAACTTCCACAGATTAGTAGAGTAGCTTCAAATCTTGTTATTTAGTGAATTTCATGAGAAATATTGAATCTACACAATAATTTCTACATTCCATGCCATTTCATCTATAAATCCTCATTGACTACAATTAAGGCCTCATATCCTAATGTAGTTGTTAACATCCTTGGGAGCGATTCCAAGGCCAAACTAGAGTTTCAGCCACATCCAATAGTGAGAGTTTAAATATGTTAAGCCCACTAAAAAAATCCTCCCATTATGAAGTCAACACACCTACTAGCCCTATTTCTTCTACTTGAAGCCAAAATTATGAACCATCATTCTACATTCCTTTGAATCCAATATTTGTCGAAGTATACAACCCACAATTTTCTCTAGATTTGTTTCATATTTGGAGAGAGCACGCACAATCACCCTTGTTCAATTTGTAGGAAATATGGTTATTACATCTTAGTAATTCTATCACCGAAAATTTGCTTCAAATGGAGATCTAGAAAACTTGACATTTTTTAGTACTATCTAACAAAATGGTTTTTAGTATAAATTTTATAATAATGAAAAAATTCAATTGTTAAAATTCCACAATTTTGGTTTTTAATGAAGGAACATTGGATTTCGAAGGAGCTTCCTTCTCACTGTTTTGAAATCTTCATTCCATTAATACAATATAGAAGATAAATGTGGGGTTTTATTTTCAACATTATATTAAAATAATGGAATGAATATTCTAAAATGGTGGGAAAGAAGTTGGTTCAAAATTGAATGTTCAGTTAAAAAATTAAAATTGATGGGTTTTATTGAAATAGAATGTCGAGGACAAAAACTAAAAATTGTGGGTTTTGTCAATTTGTTCTCTGCATGGTTATAAAATAAACTAAATTTGAACCTTACAATACTAAAAATTTACAAGTTTGATCTCTCCACTTGAAACAAACAATCGGAAGTAAAGTTTCCAAAGGAAGTAAAATTAGAATCTTCCCTGTTAAAGTTGGACTACTTTCTCATATGTCTTGTTACAAGAATAAACCAAACTCTAGGTTGGTAACAATCTCCTTGATGATGTTGCAGATTTGGAGAGAGCAAGTAAATATCATGTCCTTTAATCCAGGGATCTTTCCCCAATCAAGTCAAGAGCCTCTTCCCACTTTCCATGTTAACCATTAACCATTACTTAGAATGCAGTCCATGATAGAATTTGATTTTAGATACTTATTTTTCATCATTCTTCCCTAAAGTTATTTATCAAATAACGTCCTATGCAAACTTTTTATGGCCAAGGAATTTGCAAAAATAAATGTATTATTCATTTTTTATTTTTTATTTATTTATTTATTTATTTATTTTTATAGGGGTCAAAAAACCCATTAAACATGGTTGAAAAATGGACATTATGCATTGAAATTTCTTGTTATCCCAATCCAAGACAAGTAGTGATTATATGTGTGCTATACAATATTTCCATGAACAAAGTCCTCAAAAGGAAAATGGATGTAAGTGGAAGGGAAAAAAACAATGAACATATTATATTGCACTTATAGAAGGCTTAGGAACAACTAGGGACTATAGATCCACTAGCATTGTAGTCTTCACCAATTCTAAACTTGTGTGCAACCAGATGAAAGGCATGTACTAAGTTAAAAATGAAAAGTTAAAACAACTACATAGAGAAGCAACAATTATTTCTAGTCAATTTCAATTTAGCATAAGTCATTGTGCAAATGTTAATAGGATGTTTAATGATATATTATATGGGGCAATGCCAACCCAATATTTGTGTGTGCAGGATGAATTGGTATCAAGAACCACTCCTTCAAAATTTAGTGATAGACATTGTAAGATATCTTTGATATGTGTGTGTTTTTTAGTTATAAATGTGGTGTCTTTAATGACCATGTGGTTCTTTCAATACTATACTAAGTGTGCCCCCACTATGCAATCATTTCCTGGTGAATTATCGGGATGACAAGTTTAAGAAAATTTTGTATTTAATTCTCAAGATGTGCACTTTAGCATTTGTGTTTTTAATCTTGATTTTATTTGAATTAGACATTATATATTGAGTATTTACTCATTTTTTATATTTATCTTAGGAAGAAGAGAACTATACACCAAATAATTTTGAAGAAACCCTTAAATAGTTACATTTATAGGTAACTTGGGTTTTTCAATATATATATATATATATATATATATATATATATATATATATATATATAATATATATATATATATATATATATATATATATATATATATATATATATATATATATATATATATATATATATATATATATATATATATATATATATAAAGGGTCAACATCATTGCATGACCAGTCACCACCTAATTCTTCAAGGCGTAAACAATATAGAGCATCAATTGAATCTTGAACTTTCACTCGAGCACGAACTTCTATGCATGAAGATGATATTGGTCATGGATCAAGGAGAGTATCAAATGAAACAGGGGAGGACCATCGTTCGTTACATCATATCATGGTATATATGTTTATGTGCAAATTTACTTAAATGTTATTGGTAGAATCATATGTACATACATACAGAATTGATTTTTGTCAATTTAACTTTATTAATTTATAAATTCCATCTTTTTTAGAAGCATCTCTCACTATGTCGAGGAGAGTATTAGATGAATCAATGGAAGACCATAGTCCGTTACATCATCATTGTGGTATATATATATATAATATAATATATATATATGTGTGTGTGTGTGTGTGTGAGCACACTTACTTAAATGATAATTTGGTAGAATCATACATGTACATGCATATTGAATTGATTTTGTCAATTTAACTTTATTAATTTATAATTTCCATATTTTTTAGAAGCATCTCTCACTAGGTCATCGTGTGAGGGTGCTCAACCTTCTCCATATGGTCAACAAGCTCAATCAACTCATGTAATTGCGCATGACGGTGCTCAACCATCTTCGGGTGGTCATGAATCTCAATCAGCTCATGTACCTCCCTTTGGTAAATTAAATCATTTATATTTATTTATGTTAAAAAAAAATTGTACGTGAATAAATTTTATGTACATGTTCATGTATGTTTATTTTGCATTTATATAAATACATTGAAATATTTTAATATTTATGTAATTATATTGAAGCAGAGGGTGAAAATGTAGAAGAAAGTCAAGGTAGGCCAAGGATGATGTTTCAAGAAGACTATACACCAATAACCACCTATCCATTAGATGTTCCTGATGAGATTCCTTGGGAGACAAATTTCCAACAATGTATGTTACAAAGGTGTACATCTCATTATTCAAAACTGAAGGACGATCTTAGGAAGTTGGAGCTCCATGCAGAGAGTTGGAAAGGCTTAGAAATAATTTTGCACTCTCTAAATGCATTTATTGATATTTATAAGAACCTTGGGCCATCAACTAATGGCTTTATGAATATGATAAGGGGTCTTAAGGAAACAATGATGGGTCCTAATAAATGGGCTGAGGTAAATAGGAGGGTCATAAAAGTAGAAGCCAAATCTATGTTTAATTTTAAAGAAGGGTCGAAAAGAAATATGGTGAAGTTGCAATATTTCAAGCACCCTAGAATAACCCACCATTTGTATGACAAGTTCCTTGTAGCATATGAAAATATGCCATGGAATGACAAGGTTCCACATTATTTTTCCTAATTCTTTTATGCAGAATTTTTTTAGTGTATGCAACCTAATTATACTGACCTTCAATCCAAATATTATGATACTGGAAAAGGTTGGACATATAATTAGAAGGGTACATTTAGGGATACTGCATTGCCTCGTACTCCGCCTTCTTTGGTACCTCAACCACCACATTTGGTAACTCTGCGATCAGAGATGGATGCCACTTCTCAGATTGATCAAGAAGCAAGGGATGTGATTCTAGACAACATACATACTGCATTGACTAGAATTGATGTCGGTTTAAATCGACAAAGAGAACGAGCTGATGCACTTGCTAAATTTTTATTTAAATCAAATGTGGAAATAGATAACGTGAATATTGAAGAGGTTAGAATGTATGTAAAGGCTTTTTGTGATGGATGGAAAGACCTTATTGGTTATGAGGAAGATGGCATGGGATCAATACGTATTATGTTTAGAAGAGATGTTATAATGTAATGTAACTTATGAGGATCTAATTTTGTGTTAAATTTGATTCACATGTATTTTGTAATTTGTTTTCAGATGTAATCTAACACAAATGTTTGATATGTTCACCATTTGTAGTCAACTCAATAATTGAACGAAAAATTTGATATAACATTGTCAGCTTCAAGTTCAAACAAAGATAGGTTGAGAGATGTTAATTTTTTTTTAAGAATATGTCCATACTAATAATTTATTTTTATTATATCGATATTGTGAAGACATTTTTGTAAAAGAAATAATTATATAATTAAATGTTCACATATTTCCATTCCATGTGATATTTTCGGCACTGTGCGACTCTCTTCCTCCATATTAGGAGACGTGCTAGAGATTGGCTTGTCACAAATATTGAATTTCAACTTTATTTCGTTATAAATTGAAGCACTTGTCATTTAACTATTTAAAGGAAGTTGTAAACTTTATAAATTTAAAAATAAAAAACGATATCTATTTTACAATTTTAAAATTTTCGAATTTTAGGTTTGTGAAGGCATATTTCCTTCTCCAGCAACGTTAGTTGTGGAGTCAGCGATGGGGATTGGATTGTCTAGACAATTTTAAAAAGTTGTTTCAAAATTTTTAATATTATGAGTTCATTCATTTTCATGTGCAATTTTAAAATTTTAATGTATACATGTACATGTGTTGTACAATGCATATGTGAGGACACAATGCAGGGTGAACACCACAAAGAAAGAGTGAAAGAGCATGTTGTTCAAGGCACCCAGGAGGATGTTTTGATGACAGGAACTCTGGAGGCATTGCATGGAATTTGAAACCTTTCATAATTGTGTTTTCATGATAAAATTCTCATTTAATTTTGATACATTAAAATTTAATTTAAAAGTACACATTCTTAGGTATATATGCATATTACATATGTTGTGCAGGGCAACCATGAGGATGATGATAGATCGTAGATGTGAGCAAGATTCTCCTTGATGTTAATTTGTGCTTGATAATATTTTTATTATAAACTTTGATCATGATATAAATTTTGGACATATTTTTCATAAAACTCTTTATTATGAATTGATCTTTAATATAAAATTTTTGGAATTTATACATTTTGCATGATGAATCTTATAATGTTGTAGAACACACTATGGATGTGGGTTGATAGTATAATGTTGTAGAAAATATACTATGGATGTGAGTCCACACTTAGGTTTTATCAAGTTCAATGAATATATTCAAAGCAATCATTTTACATTCATGAATCAAGTATCATGTAATAGAAGTCTAGAGCTAGTATGGATATGGGTTGATACTTAGGTTTTATCAAGTCATTGATGAATATTGAAAGCAATCATAACTTAAAATTGCATTATAAAACAGGGTATATTTTGCATGATGCACAATTTGATACTTAAATGTTTTACATTTAAGTTCAAGAATATGAAGCAATGAAAGTAAATTTACATTTAGTTGGTACTTTGTATGGATCACATATGTAGAGTTATAGAAGCCAGCTTTGATACCCTTTGTAATAGTTACAATTTCCCCATACCAAATTTGAGTGATGTATGTTTGAAGTTAAATTATAAGTAGAACACATATAGTTAAAATGTGAATAAGTATAATATCATGCAAAAGAATTCTACAAGACTTCCCAAGGGTACACTAGAGCAAAGAAACATGCAAGTCGTATACATTGGGAATGTACACCAAAGCTTCCTTTCCTGATAAAGATAGTTGAGCACAAACGATCCTTGATAGAGTTTACTTAGATGTGTGTGGACCGTTCTCGACAACATCCATGACCAAGCATAGGTATTTTGTAATATTTGTTTATGATTTTTCTCGTAAGTGATGGATTTTCTTCATGAAGAAGAAAGATCATAGGTTCGCTAAATTTTATCAATTTAAAGCACTTTTTGAGAAAGATATTGGCAAGAAATTTAAATCTCTCAGAAGCAATAACGATGGAGAATATGTGTCGAATGAATTCAAGAACTTATGTGCATCCGAAGGAATTTTATGGGAGTTAATAGCACCTCATAATCCACAACATAATGGGGTGGCTAAAAGGAAGAACAAAAGTATTGTCGGAGCTACATGGGCGATGTTACATGATCAGGGCCTACCATTGTACTTATGAGTTGAAGCATACAACACAACTATTTATTTAAAGAATAGAAGCCCTCATCAAATTCTCAAGATGAGTACACCAGGAGAAGCTTTTTCAAGTACGAAACCAAATGTGGTACAATTCAGGATCTTTGGTTCATCAGTTTACTGTCATGTTACCAAGCATGCACGGAAAAAGATAGAGCCAACAACTAAGTTGGGCATATTTGTGGGCTACAATGATACACCTCACAACTATCGTGTGTACATGCCATGCAATAGGATGACAGTGGTATGTAGATATGTGAAGTTAGATGAAGAGAAGGCCATGAGATGTTCCCTTGAGAGGGAGCTTTAGTTACATGTAGATGAGGAGGTTTTAGCTCCTCAGGATGATGTGGAGAAACCACACGCTGAGGAGCAGAGAGAAGAAGTACCCACTCATGTAGAGAATTCCAAAGATGGAAGGAAGCAAACCAGAGATGGTGAAAAATTGATGCATGATGCTAGAGAGAATGTGGGAGCAACCACGTCACAGCGCAGGTAGAGGAGGTCACCAAATTGGTACACTGACTACATGGCTTTGATGAAAGAGAGTGTAGAGGTTGAACCATCCTCATTTGAGGAAGAAGTGCAACAACCAGTATGGGTTGATGCCATGGTTGAGGAGTATGACTCTATTATTAGAAACAGTGTTTGGGAAGTACTCCTAAGACCAGCAAACAAGTCAGTGGTGAGTTCCAGATGGCTTTACAAGGTAAACAAGCACCAAATGGGAGTGTAGAGAAACACAAGGCTATATTTGTGGCCAAAGGATTCTCTGAGGTGGAGGGAATTGATTACGATGAGAAATTTTCTCTAGTAGCAAGGTACTCTTCAATAAGATCTATTATAGCACTGTCAGCGCAGATGGGATGGAAGATCCATCTTATATATGTGAAGACATCATTCCTCAACGATATGATTGAGGAAGAGGTGTATATTGAGTAGCTCGAAGAATTTGAGACCTTAAACAAAGAGTTGTATGTATGCATACTGAAGCGAGCATTGTATGGACTAAAACAAGCACCCCATGCCTGGTTCACCAAGATTGACAATTATTTCATCGGATTGGGCTTCACCAAAAGTGAAGTAGGTGCGAACCTTTACCATATTAGGGTTGAAGATAATTTGTTGATTATAGTATTATATGTCGATGATTTGATTCTACCATGTGATGAGAAGCTGATAAAATCTTGAAAGAGAATTTGAGATGAAGAACCTTGGGCTCATGCATTAATTTCTTGGCATGGAAGTATGGCAAGGAGACGAGGAATTGTTTGTCTCTCAATGAAAGTATGCCAATGAGATACTAAAGAAGTTCCACATGGAGAGCAACAAACCCATGGAGGCTCCTCTAACATGTAATTGGAGGAAGGAAGATGCTACCTCAGGTGAAGTAGTGGAGGCTACTATTTATAGACAACTTGTGGGTTCATTTATGTATGTAGTGCACACACAACCGGACATATGTTTTGCAGTTAACCTACTTTGTCAAGCCATGGCTAAGCCAACCAAAATTTATTGGAAGGCACTTAAACATCTATTGAGATACCTCAAAGGCACCACTCAGTTTGGTATTTGGTACAAACAGATAGAGGGAGTGAAGCTTCAAGGCTTCACAGATGCATATTGGGTAGGGATTCCACCCAACATAAAGAGCACATTAAGGGGAATCTTCAGTATTGGGTCAGCAACAATTTCTTGGTACAGTAGGAAGCAGATATTAGTTGCACTCAGTTCAGCAGAAGCAAAGTACATGGCTTCTAGTCAAGAAAATTGTGAGGATATCTGGATGAGGAAGATCCTTGTTAGGTTATTTTGTCAGTAGATGTATCCTACAATGATTTACTATGACAATCAGGGTTGTATCAAACTCTCTGAGAATCTAGCTTTTCATGATCGATCCAAGCATATCAATATTTGGTATCACCATCTATGAGATTATCTGCAGAGGACAATCATGTTGTTGGAGTACATTCTTACAAAGGAGTAAGATGCGGATATTTTTTCAATATGCCAATTTGAGTTTCATAGAGGCAAGATCGGGGTAGCAAATAATCCCTTTCTTGTTGAGAGGGAGTGTTGAAAATGCAACAAGAAAATCCTAATTTAATTTTGTCCTTGAATTAAAGTAGGAATTAAATTGTAATTCCACATCTCATGACAACTTTTAATAATTAACTAAGTTAAGTTGACTTAGTTGGCTCAATTAATTTGAGTTGAGAGTCGAACTAGAGTCATGTAGAGTGTCTCCTACTTTTTAGGATCCCTGGTTGAGTTTATTTTGAGTTGTAATTATTTAATTCAGTCTAACTGAGTTAAAGTCAGTTAAACTAGTTTCAACTAATGGAGGAATTAGTGGGAGATCTAGTAGTGGGGTATAACCTACAGCAGTGGGGTGTAACCAACAGTGATCAACTAGTAAATTGAAGATTCACTCATAATTGACTCATGCATGTCAGATTAGAGAAAGACCCAGTTAAGATTGGAGTTAAAGGATAGTGTAATATCAGTTGTATAATCATCTGAATTGTAGAGATGGTGCATGAAATCATAGGAAGGCCTATGACGATTGCACAGTTCTTAATTGTGGGATTTCCCAATTAAATATGGGGTAAGTCCCAAGGAAACTGTGCAAGGAAATAGGAGCTTGGCAGGCAAAAGAATTGGCTAAGTATTGGCTTGAGCTTGTTTGGGAAGTAGTGAGATAGATAGAGATAGTGTAGAGGTTGCTCAGGCTTGAGAAAGCACTGAAATCTTCTCATATTTTCTGATTAATGCAATATACAGATAGCAGGAGTTTTTACTCGTGGATTTCCCCAGAAAATTATAGTGTCATGTGTGAGTGAATTCTTTCTCTTTTATGCATTTTGATTTCATCGATCCTTTATTGTTTCTGCTGATGAGTAGAGTATATTTAAGTCAATTGTTTTAACACATTACAATCTACAATTTGAATCTACAAGGAATTTCTACATATGTAAACATGAAAAAAAAAATTATTTTATTTTATCAAATGCAAACACATTTTAGTATTCTTTTTTTTAATTGAGCACAATTTTCGATTCCCTTTTAATGTTTCAACTTCATATGGAATCGACCTATCTAAATCTTGGACTCCAATATGCCAAAAGAAATTTATAGATTTTAAAACAGATATAATATGTTATTTAAAATACAATTTATAATTCAAGATAATCATCGTCAATTGTTACTATAATTTTTAATTTTTAAATTATTAAAAATTATCATATTAAAATATATACGTTCATCATTTCATATATATCTATTTATATTTGTGTGTGGTTGTGTGTGTGGTGTGTGTGTGTGTGTTGTGTGTGTGTTGTATGTATACTATATGTACATATATATGTTATATATGTTATATATGTTCTGATATTCATATATATGTAGATATATTATGTTGTATTGTATATGTATGTATAATACCTTACATACATACACACACACCACACACTATTTATATATATATATATATATATCATATTATATATATATATATATATATATATATGATATATATCTATCTCACTTGATGGCTTAGTATCATGGCTTAGTGTGACAATGCACCATTGAACAACTTGATCAGCTGAGGCAAGTCGGTTGACAAAGTGGTCCATCTGATATCTTCGAAGTGCTCATTTTATACATGCCCCTACGCCATCATGTTCTCCTTTTCCATGGCCAGACTCAAAGAAATTCCAACAGTGTTTAATGATGGTTTTCATATGAATACTACACAACCAGAAGAATGACCATGAAGATTTAAATTGAATTGTGCATCCATCTGACCATATCCAATGTTCATTGAATTTTATTCCACAGAATTTCAATGAATCATAAATCTCATCGAAGCAACATTGTACAAAATGTGTATTATGTGTATGATCATCATTGATATAAAAATGATATTGTTTAATAACATGTTGATTGCCATCGGTGATTTTTATATGTTAAACATGTCTAAATAGAACATGGACAAGCATAGAGACTTACTTTATATTTCATTTTGTACAACAAATGTGTAATTTTCTACAAATCAGCTATTAACAAAATTGTCCCTGGTGGAAAAATTCATGGATTTTTTTAATTGCAGGTCTTGCCATCGAGCTCTATGAGAATGCTTGGTGTATTTATAAATTTTTGTTTCAAACTTCTTCAAAAACTCTATCACAAAAATTTCATCTTCTTGTAAATCAATCCTTCTAGCACTTATACTACCACTTGCACCAATCGATGTATGGATATATTCATATCTCTTCCATTCCACTTTTTTGTTGGATATTGATTGATCATTCATATCAATAGGATATTTTTTTTTAAACAAAGTCAAATTTCCACAATGATCACATTTTTTTACCACCAACATATTTATTTTGGTAAAATAATTCATGATTTTCTCTTCCATATATAATCTGGGAAATGAAATCATTGATAGTGGGAGGAGGTGAATTTCTCAAAAATGTTTTACCAAAATCAAGGAAGGTGTCATAATATAACTTAAATTCCACATGATAATGACAAAAAAAGTGTCACATATAATGATAGGCTTAACATACCATGGTTTTTATTGCACAAAAGTACTGATTCAGACATTCATTCCACGATTCTCATCTTTGAACTTCTTGAACAAATCTATCTGAGTGGTGTCCAAGATATGTTTTGGATGTTCTTCATATTGATTCTATGCTAGTTCGTCGCACCACATCCCTTTCTTTTGGTGAAACACATTAATTTTTCATCCAATATTCACATATCATATTTTTAACATTTTCTCCATGTCTATCTTTGTATGGTTGCCTACAAATGAATGTCTAGCAAGCAAGCTCATCATTTTCATCTATTTGCAATCGAAATTTCCTATGCTTGTGCAAAAATTTTTGTGATGTCCCTAATGCTTTTTCCATATATTTTATCAAACAATTTTCTTGAATAGTTGATGAAACCACTATGGTTTGTATTTCTCTACGTGCATCTAGATCACTTTTGTTTCTAGATATTCCAATTGATTTTAGAGCACTACTTATATTTTCAATCATATTATCCTTACCTTTTTATCTTTTCTTGATTTTTGAATTCCCAATAGTGTTATAGCTTCTTTTAATTTCTTCGGTGTTAAGGGACCTCTCAAAATTTGAGCTTGAACTGTCACATTTTCATCTTTGAAGAACTTATCAATAATCAACTTAACATGATATCGTATAACATGGTCAACTTTTTTATCTCCATATGTGGCAATGTCAACATTTCCTAACATCTCATAATTAATATTAATTTCACCTGTACATATGAGAATTTAATGTAAATGGGTAAAAATATACATTAAATAATTAAATTGAAAAATAGAGAATGAAATTGAAACTAGTAAATATGTATACTTTCAATAATACATGACATATATATACATACCTATGGGTGGTTCAACTTCTTCTTCACTTGAATCTCTTTCAACATCTTCAACAAATTCAATAAAGACTAGTTCATTTTCTTCTTCACTTTCTCTTTCAACATTTTCAATATCATCATTAACGTTACGAGGCAAATCTTTCTCTGTTTACATTGCAAAATATTTTTCAAATTTGTTCATCAAATTTAATACAATATTAAATTTTAAATATCATTTACAATATGTACATTTACATAATAGGTTCAACTTCTTCTTGTTGAGATTGATTTACCCTTTCAATATTTAAGTGTTCTCCCTTCTTTCTTTTGTAATAGTTTTTCTTGTGTTCTCTACAAACTGCAATGTCTCTAATTTGATCATATTTTCTGTTGCAATTTCTTCGATTCCCCATGATAATTAAATCTATATAGATTTTTAAAAAATTAATGAAAATTTTGTATTAAGAAATATAATTTCAAAGCACAAATTTTATACTTTAAAAAGGAAAAAAAAAAAAAAAATACAATCATGGAGAAGAAAGTGGGAAACAGACATTTTCATTAAAAAAGACGTTTGAAAAATCTCTAATAATAAAACCTTAAAAGATCTTACTTATGCTATCCACAATCTTATTTAACTATTCAAGATTTTTGTTACTAAAAAAGTTTACTATCCAAAAGCTAGCCCAAAAAAGTTCATTATCCAAAAAGTAAATCCAAAAAAGTTTTCTATCCGTTTAGCATGTAAATGAAAACCCTATCTTCTGCTTCAACCTTATCAACCCTCAAACATAAGTCAACAATTAACCCTACTCAACAAAAATAATCAAGCCAAACCCTAATTGTAGAATCTAGTAGCACTCAACACTGTATATGTAATACAACAAGTATTAAACCCTAGTTCATGTATATCAACAATATAATCCCTGACACATCAACCAACTCTATAATCAAATATGCTTAACATTGTCAAACTTAGAAGCTCTGAGTAGTAAACCCTTATGATTGGTAACATTAGTAACTCTAAATAATAATTTGATCTAGTAATATAATGACACACTAGCAGTGACAATACATCCTAAATATTCATACATCAAAATACTGAATCAAGAGATTTGACAGGATCAAATTAAGCCAACAATTCAACATTCTTCAATAAGAAACTCAATGAAAGATATGATAAAAAATTCTTGTAAAGTCATCTTATAGGTGGATGAAATTAAGATCATTGTTTTCCACATTCTCCAATATATGCTTCCATTGTACAATTCCTAGAACTATATAAACCTACGACTCAACTACAGAATCATAAATTGGATACATAATGATTCTTTATATAGCCACAACATTTAAACTATTTTACTTAAAAGAATATATGAAACTTATATAAAATGGTTAGTTTTACGTTAAATTTCTTTAATTTGTAACCCTTTGTAGATCAATACATGATATTTGCCAAAGCGATAGCATTGGAGTGTGAGATGATGAATATGGCAAGATTTTAGACATATGCTAAGCAAAACAGATGGTGAAAGAATGAAAAAAAAAAGAGTTTATTCTTGTGACCCAACTTACCCCCATGCTGAATATTTTCAAATGTCCCTATGCGAAAACAAAATTGCAAAATTTCAAAGTTTTGAAGTTTTTCTCTTGTTAAGCCATGGTATTTGTAGCTTGGATAAGAATGTCCAAGTTATTGCTTGAGGTTATCTTCTTTTTAATGGAAATAAGCCATCTTGGCTTCCTCAATAAGACCCTGGAATTTAAATTTATGTATTTGCATGGAGAATTTTGTTTTCCTTCTCGAGCTTCATATTTTTCTTGTACCAATATTGCAACCTTTTTAACATTTACTGATTTGTGTATTCATGATTTATTTTCATTCTTGCCATGTCACTCCAAAACTTCTAACTCTCTAATTTCTTCTTTTATTTTTTTCATTATTTCCTTTTCTTCATAAAAACTAGGAGATGAACTACTGATAGGATATGGTAATGGACTATACCTAGGAGAAGGTACCTAATTGTAATATTTAACATGTTGATAGTCTTTTTCAAGAGATTCAATGTATTTTTAAACCTACTACGTTGTTTCAATCTTTGGACTAGCAACTTTCGACTTTGGAATTGTAGATCACAATGAATCAATGGCTCTTTTTCTTGCTTATTTTTGAAAAACGTCTTTTCCTAGTGGCCCATAGTTTTCTCCATTGGATTTATTGATTTCAATCGCTTACTGTTTTGGTATCTTAGTGTTATCTTTCTTATTCAATTATTTGGTCATATTGTGAGTAGTTATTTGTGGCTCAATGATGAATTCTATGGGCTTCTTTTCTGTAGCTTTATTGTTCTTCAAAATTTGGACAAGGGGTTTTTTTTCTTTGATTCTTTTCCATTTTTCTCCCCTAATTCCCCTGCCTTTTTCTTAATTGAATTCCTCTTTTTCTATCCCTGTGATTTTTCCTTAGATTTTTTTGGTTTTAGGTTATAAACCCTTCCTTTATTTGTTTCTTCCTTATTAGAAACCATAGGTTCAAGCTTTGAAACTATAGGATCAAGGTTTGAAAATTTATCCTCTGAAACACTAACCTTGTTTCGTTTCCTCCTTGAGCCTCAAACCTCTATCTTCAGAGAAGTCTTAGGAGCTTCTTTGAAGTGGTTTCTTACAACGAATGATCCCCAATTATCTCCTTGTTAGTGTAACTCAGCCTCAACTAAAATTTTAGCCAACCCAAAATGATACAAGATTCTATTTACATTCCATGAGCTATGTTGAATATTCAAAGCCATTTTTTTTAGGCTATTAAGTATATATTATCAAAAATGTATTTCATAACCTTTCTCAAAGTGCATGAGTAAACAAAGGTGATAAAAGAGTACTAATCCATACGTTCCCTCACAGGTCACATATTTTTGAAGAACAATTATAATATGGATAAACATAGGTTAATTCCCCTTCATTGTAAATATTTAATATACTTTGATTTTAATTAGAAAGGCTTGAGAATTAGGACACAAATTCTAGAGCTCAGGGAGGATATTTCTTGGGATTAGAAGGAACCTTGACTATTTTATGACAACTTTGGAAGGATGGTGTTGGATTTTGTAACTAGGCCCAGTCTTCATAATAATATGACATTGTAAAGAATCCAAAAGAATTTATTTGAGATGTAAAGGAAAAAGAAAAAATATTTTTTATGTATATTTTGGTCAAATCCCAATTTCCAAGTAGACCCTCTAGATGAAAAGTCGGCCTAGTTTTAAGAGGAATCTTTTTGGACATGGAAACAACTTTATATTTACATCTATTCTCCACCATTTAGCAACTAATTTGGTCTCTCTTCTTTGGAAAAAAATTCAAGTTTGTGACATACGAAACTGAGGCACATTATTCTGGTTAATGTAAGTTTTCTATGGCACCTTCTCTCTATAATGATGTGACATTCATGTGGAAAGTCCCGAGGCACAAACATGAACTCTGATGTAGACCTTGAGGCTCAAACCCAAAATCTAAAGGAGACACTGAGGCACAAACCTGAGCTTTGAAGTAGTCTTGTGGATAGATGGAGGGTTGACTTGGCACTTGGGTTGTCGATTAGTATGAATTGGATTTATCTTATTGAATAAAGCTTATATAAGGACAAGATTACTGGGTTTTACCCTTGTGGGTTTGTCCCTGGCCTCTGGCCTAATTTCTAACATTTTTTGTCTTTTTATGAATTGTACTTATAGAATTGTTTTATCACCTAATGAATGAAGTAAATGAAAGACATATATAAAAATTCATAAGTAAATATCTTGACTAGAAATTCTAGTTTGCACTTGAATTTCAACACGGTATCAAAGCTAAGGTATGCGAGCAACCTTTATCACAATCTAGGTTCTGAAAAAAGAATTGATCCAAGTGTTTGTTTGTGCCTTAATCCTAAGTCCAATCTCTATAATGGTTGAAAATATTACAACATGAATTCAAGGAACCCATGTATCTTAGATGATTCGTAGAAAGACTAATGAAGATCCATTCTTGAGTCTGTAAGAAGTTCATAACATATTTGGAGGATGATCAAAATATTATTGTACCCAATCCAAAATATATCTCATTCTATAAGTCTCAAAATTTGATTCAAAAGGACATATGAACTAGTACATAAGGCGCCATGATGATCAAAGTAAGGCCAAAGAGCCTCGATATAGCATCCTTAGTCTCCAAAAGTGTTATATTTTTGTTATGCGAGCACTTAAAGAAAAACAAATTAGTGGTACGATGATTATTAGACCGAACTAAAGCTGATATTTTCTTAAAGAAACAAAATGATATCATTTTGAAAATGTCCTAAATCAAGTTTTATATTTAATGGATGCTTTAGTGTGTCACTTTGTCTAAGATTTTATCAACTAGTATATAAGCTAAGTATGCAACTTATGGAGCAACATTATATAAAGATCAAAGAATCTTAGAAGGTAGTCTAAAAATGCATTCAGCCAATGAAAGAATTTTTCTAAAGTCTGTCTATATTACAAGATACGTGCTATTACTCTTAGTGATATTAGTCAAAATTATTCTTGGAAAACCATTATATTTAATGGATGCTTTAGTGTGTCACTTTGTCTCAGATTTGATCAACTAGTATATAAGCTAAGTATGCAACTTATGGAGCAACATTATATAAAGATCAAAGAATCTCAGAAGGTAGTCTGAAAATGCTTTCAACCAATGAAATAATTTTTCTAAAGTTTTTCTATATTACAAGATACATGCTATTAATCTTAGTGATATTAGTCAAAATTCTTCTTGGACAACTGTTATAAGGTTACAAAAAAATTCTCATAGAAACAAGCTTCAAAGTACATATTTTTCCTTATGCCATAAGACAAATTCAAAGTATTGTCCTTCTATTTACAAATCAAAGGCACCATAAATAGAGTTGTTTTTGTTTTCATTGGTATCTCCATGATGGTCCATAGTTGTCTTTGTTGTTATAGCCCTAATGATTAGAACCCTATTTCAAATAGAAAGGAAAAAAACATGACTTGAACCAGATCCTATCAGTGGTGAAAATCTGTATCTTTTTTAATGTGAAGTTGTAAATGAAATCTATTAGGGTCGGTGATATGGATGGTTAAGGTATTACCTCCATCTGCTTACACTACTAGTTTATCTATAATCATATAAGGATATCTTCAGGAAGACCAAGAGTCTCAACTAGAACTACCTCAGAGAATACATGATACAAAGTCCTGATCTCATAATTTTGTGAAGAAGCCAAATTCACAAAGACAATCTGATCTTTGTTTTATAAATAATAGATGATTATGAGGTCTAGACAAAGACAATGCTTGAGAGTCGACTTGATAAACAGTTTGGAGAAATTTTTCTTTACCACAATACTCAAAGACCAAGAACCCACAAAGTTGAAGTATTAGTCCTTATACTTTGCAATATGGGTATGTGATCTACCATGTTATGAAGGAATTACATTATGTAATGTAAAAAGCAAGATGGAAAAAATATTGGATATTCTGTAGATAAGTTGAATTAAACCTTTGTATGGACCTATGGTATGAATATGTAAATAATATTAAGAAGATTGGTCGATAAGAAGGAAACTTCATAGAATTTATTTGATGTTGAGGTACCTGTTTTAGAGGCAGGATAAAATGGGTACATCTATTGCTATGATTTATAAATGAAAAGTAGGTCATGCTCCTCTTAAGAAGAACGAGTCTTTAACCTGAGGTTGATTTCCTCCTCAAGGGTGAAGTTTTAGAACTTGTTGAAGCAAAAAATTATTGGATTGATGGACTAAATCACGTTGAACATATCCTCTCAAGACACTTGACTATGACAACCTTTAAAGGAATAAAATTCTATGCAGACATAAAAATTGTTGAAGGCTAGGGTTTGTAAACCCTAACAAGGATTTGGATAAGAAAACCCTAGGGTTTGAAAAATTGAACGCTAGATCTATAGTTTTGGAGGTTGCCATTTTCGTTGACTGAAGAAACCCTAAACCTAGCAAGAAGTGACATCATGCTGATGATGAGGATGAAAATGATGAAATTATGCATTTGGATGAAATAAAGGAAAGATCAAGAGGGAGCTAACATAATCCTCAAAAGATAAGTATTTTTTTATCTCTTTTCTTTGATTTTTACTATTGTTGTCTTTTAGCTAGTCTCTTGTCTTTGTATACTTTACATAGTTATAATTGTTCTTTCATGGCATCCTAGAGAGGATTACAGGTTGATGAGAAGGGCCATCTAGGCCTTAGCTCCAGATGATGGAAGAACTAGAAGATAAATATTTTTTATCTCTTTTCTTTGATTTTTACTATTGTTGTCTTTTAGCTAGTCTCTTGTCTTTGTACTTTACATAGTTATAATTGTTCTTTCATGGCCTCCTAGAGAGGATTACAGGTTGATGAGAAGGGCCATCTAGGCCTTAGCTCCAGATGATGGAAGAACTAGAAGAATGAAGCAAAACATGATTACTTTCTTGATGTGTACAAACAAATTTAGAGGGAGCGAGACATTAGATTATTTGTGCCTAAGAAAAGTCATTGAGAACTAGCATGAATTTGAGAAGGTTCTCTCAAAAAGAGGGAGAGGACCTTGAAAAGGTATGTGTCTCAGTTGATGATCATATATGATTTTAATTTGACAAAAGAAGAAGAACTCATATTTCAGAGGGAGCAGTTGTGGAGAAGTAATTGCCTCCAAAGTGTTAGGTCCCTATAATACTAGTGATTACCCCATTACTATTGTAGTTGTATCCCTTATTAATATTGTTGTGCCCCTATTGTCCCCATATTGTTATTATTGTACAAAATAGAATCCCTCTATTGTTATTTTTGTGCCTTTATATTATTATTGTTAGGTCGGTTGGGTTATATTGTGACTCCTTAGACCCCCATATATAGAAAGGAGGTTTTGTCATTTGAATCATCAAAGAATCATTCATTTGTGTAATGTAAAGGAGGTCGCCCCCTCGAAGAGGCTAAATTCTAAGGCGTTGATCTATCTTTCCTATCTTTTTGTGAGTTGTTTTCATAACATTTGGTATCAGAGCTTTGGATTCTAGGGTTTCGCTGCTCCAAATAGGTCAATGTGGAATTTGTGCTATAAATTTTTTTCTGCGTCGTTTCAGACGATAATAAAAAAACCCATTTGGGAAAACTGAGATAGTAAAAAAATGTTTGGAAGGATATCTTCGTTGCTTTGTATCTAATAAAAAGACACAATGGGTCAAATGGTTTCCTCTAGTTGAATGGTGGTATAACACTTTCATACAGCAATAAAAATGACCCCATTTATGGCACTTTATGGATATCATCCACCATCCATCACATCATATTTAAGAGAAAATTTTAAGGTTCAAGCAGTGGAACATCACATCAAGCATCAACAACAAGTCCTCCAACTCTTAAAGGATAACCTCATGTTGGCGCAGAATATAATGAAACATCAGGCAGATCAACATCGCAGCGAAAGAAGTTTTGATGTAAGTGATCGGGTATTCCTACGGATACAACCATATAAACAAATGTCCCTCAAGCAAGCTAAGAAGGATAATAAATTATCACCAAAGTATTATGGTCTGTACAAGGTGTTCCAAAAGATTGGTATTATGGCATACAAATTGGAGCTTCCTGCAGCTTCTCGAGTGCACCCAGTTTTCCATGTTTCATGTTTAAAGAAGGTTATAGGCG
>APFE031612609.1:148196-190930 GCA_000404065.3 Pinus taeda
CGGCTGGGTTATATTGTGACTCCTTAGACTCCTATATATAGAAAGGAGGTTTTGTCATTTGAATCATCAAAGAATCATTCATTTGTGTAATGTAAAGGAGGTTGCCCCTCAAAGAGGCTAAATTCTAAGGCGTTGATCTATCTTTTCTATCTTTTTGTGAGCTGGTTTCATAACACAAAGGGAGTCGTAACAAAACCTTGTTATGACCCCAGAGAAATATGAGCTCAGATTCTTAGATGATGGACTCCTAGTGTGAGAGGGAGCATCCTATTTGGGTATCCAAAAACAATTTGTTATCTAGTGAAGGGGATATAATTGTTTATGGTCGAGCTAGGATGTGTTTCTCAACATGTGTTACCGACATGGTATAGTTGGTCATGAATGTTTTTCAGAAGTACAACTGTAAACTTAGCTTGGGCTTGTGGCAATTAACTCTCCCATTAAGAGGGAGAGCTAATGAAATGGAAATTCTTGTTATGTCATTATGACCTTGGCTAGAGAATGGTTTGAAATATTGGATAGCATCATGGAATGACATTCTTCTTGTGTCATGTGCTTTGACCTTATTAGGTAGGTTATCCCTGTGTCAAGTACATAGACTTTGGTTGAAGAATGGTATGGTGGATTAATATTCTTCTTGTGTCATTGTATAGTAACTTGATTAGGGTTGTAGTCCCTATGTCAATTTGACATGATTAGGAAGAATGGTCTTATGGAAAAACATTTTCTTGTGTCATAGTGACCTGATTAGGGTTGTAGTCCCTGTGTCACTTTGACTTGTATAGGAAAATGGTATGACAGAGGACACTCATTTTCTTCGTACCATTGTATAGTGGCCTGATTAGGGAGGTTATCCCTATGTAAATTTGACCTTATTAGAGAGAATGGTCCTAGATGTTGTAGCCTCCCAACATCATGCTTTGATCTCTCTCTAGTGTGAGCTTGTTTTGGCATCACATCTAATATCTTTCTAGAGTGAGTTTGTTTATCAAACAATGCATATGTGGCATAAGTTAGGCATATTAACCGAGTTATGGAAATGTGGTTGATGTTGGTGATGATATTGATGATGATGCTTATCTTAATATTGATGATCCTTTCTATTGTGCTATACAACAACCCCCCATTTCATAAATTTTTTATACAAAATCATAATATGAAATGGGTCCCTTTTAAAATAAACTTAGATGTGTAAATAAATTGGTATTAACCCATCATAAGAAAAACCCTTATCAAAAGACTTAAGGTAAATGAACTATTTTAAAAGCCTTTTGGATAGAAATAAAGTGGGTCTTTAAGAAATTATAAAAATTCTTCGTTATTGTGATAAAGCGATTGGAAGATTGCATATCGCAACAACAAAGGAAGCATATGCAAAACACATCCATTCTTTTTAATCTGAAAAGGCAATCGCAATCGGATATTCGGGGAAGTCAAATGAAAAAGCATAATGTAATAGAGCCCCTTAATTTCTCCAATGCGATAAAGAGTATTGCCATCAACAATCTGAAATAATAAATCAACACATGATTAAAGGCACACTCGAATCCTCCGATGTGATAAGGCATTTCACAATTGGCAATCGACGAAATCACATTGACACAATAATAAGACCCAAATCCATTCCCCGATTGTGATGCATTAATGAGGAGCATATTTCGAAAACGTATTTAAAAGGTTTGCATGTATTATATCACCTTTCGGTGATCGGAGGATGTTTAAGACTAATATTAAAGCCTTTCCCTTCACGTTATCGATCGTCAATTTGCGATTTACTTCTGATTATCCATCAAAGAAATCTAAGCCACACTTGAATGAATCATTCGGCATATAAATGACATGATGGACATTTAAAACCTCCTTTACCACGATTGACAGGTTAAGCGACTAATCAATGAAGCAGTTAAGGGTAGATCTTTTCATTAGATTTTATCTGCAACAATCTTATTATAATCCATTATCACATGCTTATCGACGTAACTCTTTTTCATTTTCATATTGGTCTATAACAACATTTCTATGTATCACGATTTTTCCCATCGCTTGTGCAAAACTCCACCGAAATAATAAATTTGAAACAAATGGGAAAGAAATCAAAGAAATTTGCAGCAGTGGTTCCTATAGCAACAGTGCAGCCAGCCAAGGATCCTCGACCAAGTAAAAAATGGTTAATCTCAGACACTACATGCCTCAGCCTTGGAAATACTAGTTGGGAGAGCATCTACAATCTAATAGAAGCAGAGGAGCCTGAGGAAATATCAGAGGAAGCCACAACTGACTCAAGTAACAAATCGGAAGCATCCCTCAAAGATTTAGCTTGTTCATATTTCCACAGAATAGCAACACGAGAAAAAATCCTCCCATATACTGACGTAGTGAGATGGGTAGTAGAGGAAATTCCAGTCTCGAACAGGATATTTTGTGCAATGGATGGGAGGATATTCGGCTTGTCTTAACCCGATGATCTAAGGAAAATGTATCACTTGCCTGAGCCTGAAAAGCGGTACAACAAAGCCTTCCTGGAAAAAATTTCAAATGAAAATGAGACAAAATTGGCCCCGATTAAGCAGTGGAGACATAATCCCGAGGAGCACAAACACGAATCATCACGTAAGTACTCTGTGGACTCATTGGCTTCTCCTTACTGTTATGCCGAGGCTATGATGTGTAGAATGTGGGGAATACATGACTCTTCTAAATTCACCATTGAAATGGTCCCTCTAATGGAGGCAACAGTCAATAGTTATGTGATGGATTGGGCAAACATTTTGTCCGACAAATTAGCCACAACAATTCTCGAATTCAGATCAAATTCATGTAAAACTACGAGGACCATTCCCCCTTTTTATTACAGTGCTTATATTATGGATACTCTTTGTTTTAACTCTGAATATCCGGTACTCGGATGGAGATGGACTCCCCAAGACCCCAAGCCAATCCATATTTATCATCAAATGTTATGGAAAGCTCACTACAAAGATCATTTATACAGAATTTGCAATGGTTTTATGTTGCTTGTCTATTATGCTATTTTTAATAAGCCCGCCCCCAGGATTTCCGAGGAAGCAGGGATCAACTTGACTGCAGTAGGTAACCAGTTCAGAGAAGACAAGTTCACTTATATAAGGATTTTTGTTAGCCTTACAAAACCCCATGTCCTTCCCCTATATGTTCCTGATAAGTTGTTAGCTCGGGAACTGGCCAATCAGATAACAACAGAAGGGACATCCAAAACCCTTAGAAATTCTAAGAAATAGGTATGGCCTACATTCCCTTTAAGATGCGGTGTTTACACTCTCCATGATTGCAAATATGTAGAAAAGGAAGAAAAAAAAATACAAATGCTCAATCTTGCAACAATTCCCAACAAATAATATGATCCAAGAAAAGTTGCCTATAATGTTCTTGAACAAGCCAAACTTACAAAGTTTGATCATCAAAAGGATGACTTTGATGACCTGTTTTCCTCAGCAGAATCATTATTTCAGGTGAAAACATTGGCTAGGATCAAGTATCAAGATGAGGGTCTGGAAGTGTTCAATAGGCTCAGAGAACAAAGGTTGCAAACTCTGCCTCTAGACTTATTAGCCACCACCCCAACAATCTAGTCAAGTGAGCATGAACAACAAACTGGTGACAAATCCCCTGCTATGGAAAAAATTCCTGAGAAAGGAAAAGCACCTACATAGGAGAAAGCACAGGAGAAAGGACAGGGAAAAGGCAGTGAACACATGGATATAGATACTCATATTGATCCCAAGCTCCTTAAAGAATGGCAACAGTTCGATTCCATTATAAGCAATCCTGAGAGTTCACAGGGTTTCAGCATGCCTGAAGTGACAATTGGTCACAAGACAGCAACAAATACGGTTCCAACTGAAGGAACCAGAGGCCTACCCATAAGCAAAGATGTGGAAATAATTCCTAAGGATCCATCAAATGAAATCGTTTTGCATATAGAAGAAATACCACCTTTAGATGTCTTCTACAACCTTAAGCATAGGGCTATAGTAAAAAGACAAAGGAAAAAGAGAAGGATTGATCAATCTTCCCTTTTACCTGCACAAACAGAGATGGCTAATGTGGTATGGAAAGAAGAATACAATCCTTTTGAAGACCTCACAAAACTCTCTCAATATGTCGGGGCTTACTCGATGACCACTATGGATAAAGCATCAGAAGTGAGAAATTTACTCGAGGAAAAAGATCAGTTAATTGTTTCATTGGAAGCACAGGTATCCGAAAAGAAACAAAGAATAGAGCAATTAAAACAACAACTAGCAGCACAACAGTAATCAAATAACCAGCTAAATGAGCAATTGCTCAAGGAGAAGCAAAGGATAGACCAAAGCGCAGTGTAGAAAAGGAATTATCCACAACATTGACCAAGCTGAAGACAATGAACGAACAAATGAGTAAAACAAAAGATGAGCAAATTGCTCAACTATCACAACAGATAGAAAAGTTCAAGAGATTTCCTCAACCAGCAGAGTTCAAGTCCGAAGCTCTCCAGATCAATAAGGCATTGATTAAATAGTTACATTTACTATGTCATAATATTTCCCTTTCTGAGCCCCTCTGTGAGATTGCTTCATCACCGGTTGACAAATCAACTGATGCAAGACAGAATTTAGAACAGGCCGATGAGACATTAACAAACTTTATTGCGTGGCAAGAAACCAATGAAGGGCAAGCTACAAATCTGCCTAAAATTCTAGAATCACACAAAGAAATTATTTTCCTAGAATGGCAATCACAATTGATGAAAGCAGAAAGGGAAACTTCAAGATGTAGATCGACAACCAGTGATTTGATTGAGTTAATTAATGATACTCTTTATCTATCTAATTTGATTTCACAATGCACTCTAGGTAAACTACCATCAGCCAAAGCTTTGGAACAGACATGCAAACAAGATTTGGAAAACAAGGAAAGATTAGTAGCAGGCATCCAAAGTTTAACTTGGGACACCTTTTGGTTCTTCCTAGTCAAACCATGTAGTCAAAGGGCAACACTAAAATGTTTAACCAATGTGATCTGTTACATGATTCCCAAAATTCATGACGCTACATATTCAGCCCAACTGCATTCACGTATGTGTCACCCTATAGAATTGCAACCAATGCATGCTATCTGCCAACTCAAGCCAAAGGATGATCAGCCGAAACAATGAATCATTCTACCGACTATAAGCAAGCCTATTTTAAGGAGATTTTTATGATTTGGTTATACCACCTAATAGCATTTTTATTTTATAGTCAGTTAGCTTAGTATTTATAGAGCCTTTCATGTCTTTAGAAAGGGTCCTCAATTTTTGTATAAAACTTGGATCGGGAAGTCACACTATTGTGTTCTGATATATCTTTTTATGAAGACTGGGCCTATATTCTAAATTTTAATGAAGAATACTTAGATGAGATATGCACTATTTCTTTTTGTGAGATTATATCTAAGTTAGAAGGCGGAATTTGAATGCGATTGATATCGGGAGGGATCCAAATTACATATGGTACTATTATCTATGTCTTTGCTCCATTCTTTTATATGAATCAACATTTATTCAATATTTCTATCATTGGATATATTTATGTGTTTTAACAGCAGTCCTCATACTTATCACTATTGAATGTTTAAGGAATATTATTCTGTCAATCATATTTATGTCAATGATATATGAAGAAAAGTATAATAATGTTTTAATGATTACTTTGTTCAAATACTTGAACAAAGTAATTATCACATGAATGAATGTCTTTGTTTATTAACGGAGTCATCTATATGCCTATTGGTAGATAAAGATCATCAAAAGTTACACTAAAGTGGAAATTTCCCAGGATAGATTAGTTGTTTATAATTTTGCATTTTAGAATAAATCATCCATCATTATCATTAGATAATAGATAATCAACCACTCATCCATCTTATTTACAAACCATTGGGAAACTAGTCCCATTATACCCAGTCGGAGCCACCACACCAAACGGAAAAGGAGCTGCCTTTAAGGTCCAGACCAAGTGGTTTTCCCCAATGTTGATGCAACGATTTTAGAGGCATCAACACTTTCTTATAGAAGTCTTCAACTTGAGAACATCCAGATAGTCATTATGAATACCTCCCTAGTTAAGAGGAAGTGATGGATTTTGTAACTAGGTTCAATATTTATAATGTATGATGATGTAAAGAATAAAAAATAATTATTTTCCATGTAAAAGAAAAAGAAAAAATATTTTTTTATGTACCTTTTGATCAAATCCCATGCCATGAATGTTGGACTCATGGAAAATGAGTTGATTTTTGACTATTTTATTTTAATTCTTATGGGATGTTGCTTTAATTATTGACTTCATGGATTGATATAATTTCATTTATAGATTTGGACATGGTTTTTTTTTTAATAATCGTTGTTGTGATTTCCCTTCTTGTATTGGTTTGCCTCATCTTCCTTTTCAAAATTTTCCTCTCAATTGTCATGCTTGGGGCTTGGGGAGAAAAAACTTATTGGGCATTGCAGGAAAACCACGAGAAATTGGTAAGAGAGTTGAGGAGGACCAACAAAAATATGACCTAAAAAGAGTCCCTGCAAATAATTAAAGAACATGAACAAAATGGGAAACACTGGTCTTGGGCGATGGGTCGAAAAACCCATTATTGGTGTATTTTGGAGCATCACTCCTAAATATGATATCCAAGTGAATTGGTTTAGTCCATGGGATAATGAACAATGGTATGGTAGCCATGGAAATACCACAAAGGAGATTCTCTTGACCTTAAATCAATTTACATATGAAACTTGTGACATGTTCATGATCATGCCATTGTGGCTAATATGTTTTTTTAGGAATCATTCTTGTGGAAGAATAATGGTTTAAATTTATTTATTGCAAATGCAGATGACATATAAGATTCCTTATCGTGTGAGGAATCAATTGGGAAAAATTAGCTTTGGCTGATTTTTTATTTTAATATCATGTGAATATAATTATTATATTATGTCCATGCTTACATTATGAACATAGAATGTTGGAGGATATATCAGCAAAATCAAAGCACTGTGATTTGTGACATGTTGGAACAAGCATGGACAAGTTGAATGAACCACAAACCCAGATCTGGGTTGTGGGTGTAAGTGGCAAAGCATGGGAAGAATGCATATGCTATCATTTGTGATACATATAGGTATACCACCTGGATTGGGGGTTTCCTAGGATGATATTAGGATAGGTAGACCACTTGGGATTGGGGGTTTCCTGAGCCTGGAAGTTGTCATGACGAGGAAGTTGTGTTGTGATGTATATTTTCATGTGTTGTATCATGTGTATATGCGTATGTGTGTATATATTGTATTGTTCCATGTGTATATGTGTGTGTTGTGTAATGTGTTGGGATAGGAAAGTATGGGACTATTTGTGCCTATGTGTTGTGTTTATGTTCCATATACATGTGATGTGGAAGTCGTGATGATAACAAAGTTGTAATAGTAAATGATATTCCTATCAATAGAAGACTATCGGGATTAGTAGTTCCCACACTCATAGGGAAGTGAGTGAGTGGGGGGTGGCTTATCTATATTTATCTGTTAATAAGTGCATGCTTTTGGGGCTAATGAACCACTTAGTAAATTTGAAGTCAAATAGAAAATAAGAGACGGCATTGATTTCTTTCCAGTTTTGTAAACTGACCTAGTGGATATATGAGGTTGAATAGAAGAGAAGGCACTAAGTGCTTTCCGAGTTTGGAAATTGATCCTGTGTGTATGGAAAGAGAAAAGGCCATTGGATGCTTTCCGGGTTGGGAAATCGATCCAATGCGTGTAAAGAAAGAAGCAAAGATAAATCTAATGATAAGTTTTAGTATTTCATTTGATTTCATGAAATCCATAAATTAGGAACGTGGTTTGATAATCTGATTTATGACGATTAATCTATGAGATAATTTGACTTGTTGTGCCAAGAAACAAAATAAAATTGCAAATTTCACCTCATGGATAAGTTGTTAATGAGTTATGATTTAAATGAATGCAATTTATTTATGATGAAAATCATAGAGATTTAGGTGCTATGATTTAGGAAAGCATAGAGTTGCCCAATTTGGGTGAATGGATTTGGTTGCAAGATTGATAATAGTAGCAACAAATAATTAAAGCATGTAACAGTATGCTAATAAGAGATTTAAAGAACAAGGCCATTGTGGGACACTAACACCCAATGGTGCCAATTGATTTCCATGAAGCTTGTTATGACCAGTATGAAAGTGTGAGGCAAGGACTTGCCTTGGTTATGAAATAATTCCAATGCGAGGAAGCCTTGCCAAGGATTGGATTTCTTGAGGGATTGATAAGTAGAGAAAGGGATGCCTAAACTTGGAAGGTGAGTGACTACACAAAAAGTAGATCAAATTGCCCAAGGGACTGAGAATTAGAGAAGGGATGTTGGAAAATAATTTTGAAAAGGGTCATGAGCATGGTTGATTGGAATCAGAAGCACATTTTGGGTGTACTGGGAAGTGACTAGGAATCAATGGGCCAAGAAATTCTCACTAAAGGAACAAGGAGTGCAAAGGAAAGCAATTCTAGAAAATGGAGTCTTGCAACACTCCAAGAAAAGGCAAGCTGGCAAAATGAAAATAGGTGCAATAAAAACACTAGGAAAGCTACAAAGAAGCCAGATAAAGTTGTTGATCCAAGAAAATTTTCATATCTATTTAATTTCTAAGCAAGCAAATTGTATTTAAGTAAAATGTAATTGTAAGTGAGCTACATTATAAAGCTCACAATGATTTATGATGGGACTGAGCATGTTTTTCACTGTGTTAAATATTTGAACACCAAGGACAATGTTCCTTCAAGGGGGAGGGGTCTGTGACAACCACACAATAATTCCCCTTTAATGCAAATATTTGATATAATTTTATTTTTAGAAACCCTTGAGAATTGGGACACAGATTCCAGAGCTTGGGGAGGAGATTGCTTGGTATTAGAAGGAATATTGACTATTTTATGACAACTAGGGAAGGTTGGTAGGTGTGTCATTAAATGGACTAGTTATGCCATTAACTAATTGAAGAAGAAGGATAAGGAGCCATGCTTTCCTTGGAAAAATCCACAAGGTAGAGAGGACAAAAATTCAAGAGTGATGGGTTGCATTGGTAGGTGGGACAAGTTGAATTCAACCAACTAGGAAGTGGAAGGGAGAACTGGCACAACAGCCTCCCCATAATCACACAAACTCAAAGAACCACCATGACTGAGAAACCAAAGGGGTGAAATAAAGAATGTATTCCCACACAACCATAGAAAGTTGCAACAACATTAGTGGGAGTATTATAGAAGGAGAGGATGACTCTTCACGCAAAAGAGGAGAGTAGGAGAGAAAGGAGGAAATAATTATGGGAAAGGGACACAAAAGAGCAATCATGGGGTATCAAATACACTGGATAAAAAAATGAGGAAGCCAAACACAATAGATTAATGAAATAAATATCTACATTACTAGAGAGACACTAAGAGAATATTAGTATTTTAGTTGAGCATTCAAAGGCTAGAAGGACAACTCTCAGGTGAGTAGTAGTCTCAAGATCTCTTGATTAGTTGGAGGGTGGAGGTGCATTAATCTCTGGATTCCCTTGACAACTAGAGTGGCAACCTACTCCTTGGTTTCCTAGTGAAGAGTGTCATAAAGTCTCCCTTGATTGTTTTTCTAGTTTTATCACAATCAGTTATGGAATCTTAGGCTTGGGTGGAACCATTGTGCACAACCTATATAAGGGTGAAGGTGGTTTAACCTCTAGATTCCCTTACTTAGCTGTTGGGTGGATATAGGAAGATCTTTGGACTCCTTGTGGCATTAAAGGTGTGATGAAATCCTTTGAGAAATCTTCCTCAAGCTTTGGAATTTGGCTCGGGGGTGACGGGCTATAAGAAAGGCCACAATGTATACCAATCTAAGGTTGTCTGGAGAGTTGAAGTCCCAATCTTAGTTGCTAGGTTCATAATACAAAAGATAAGTGTCTGCTTATCCTCTTATGTGAATGATTATAATGTTAATATTATGATTGATAATGGATTTGATTAATATTGATGAATGATAATTCATATATGAGTGAGAAATGTGGATTTCTTGCATGGTTTGAAATGTATTAAATTCTTGTGTTATTTTGAGCATATATTTCAGTTGAATGGATTGTATGAAATGGTTATTGATCTAGCTATTATTTCCTAAGTTTGAATATTGTTTATGTTGTCTAGGTATTGAGAAGCATATATATCTTTGTTTTTTGTAATGTTTTTCCCAATAGGCATTGACTAAAATTTACAAGCTCAAGAGAGATAACGTGTTCATATCACTGTATACACATGGCTAGGCTAAGTCAATACTTACTCTTAATCTTAGGAAGGGTAACTAGGTGAAATCTTTGTGTTTATATATATATATATAGAGAGAGAGTACTTTAGTAGGTTAGGCTGAGACCATATAAAATCTTAGGAGGGATATCCCTAAGCTATGGATATGTGTATGTGTGTATATACATGACAAATGTAATATAACCATGGAGGATTGATATATGTGTGTGTGTGTGTTTTCTTTTGTTTTCATGTAATGATATTTGTATGTCGTAACATTGTTAATTTTCTCAAGTTAAGGACCTTGGATGTCAATTTGGCATGGAAACGTATTACAAGTACCTAGGATATGTTTTTAGGAATGAACTTATTTTCTGTGTTCATCTTGAGCTTGGAATTTGGCTTAAGGGCTATCTATGGTGAGATGGGAATATATTTGTTAATTCAATATATGATTAAACTAGAAATGAATTAGTTATTCGACCTTGATTTAAATACTATAATCTTAGGAGGGAGAGTTGTATATATAGGCATGAGTGTATCAATGTGGCATGGCCCAACATGTGTTTAATTTATACATATATAGATTTATGGCCAATACTCGCTAGAGTTTAATTATAATATCTGAAGAGATAACGATAGGCTTGTAAAGGTGTATTCAATGTAGGTATTCCATATATAGGCCACAAGTTGGCTTGGGCCAAGATGATGCTAAACCCATGATGGATAACTCTAAAGAGACGCATAAAACCAATGTGTGTAAGTTCGTTTGTCTATGCAGGGTAGTAACCCTTAGATCTCAGGAGGAATGGCATTAAGCCTCATTAAAACCATGTGAATTCTAGTTGTCACAGAGTGGGAATGCAGGGTTAATCTAAGTCATTGACAATAGCAGTAAGTTCCTCCATCGGATGACCCAAAAACCTTCCCCCTAGAGGTTTCAAAATGAGGCCCGATCGAGACTCCCAAGATTTAATCACTAGGCTGATGTGGCATGAATGCCTAATTGGATGGATTCATGTGTAGGGATGTGTACACCAAGTTAGTTTCATTTTGGGAAAATGGAAAATGAAACCCTAAAATCACCATTTTACTTATAATGCTAATAAAATGATTTACAAGGGGTCGATAGCCTAGTGGGGCCCATGGCCAATGTGATGTGTGCCATAAAAGGAGGGTGATGTGGATCCATCATGGCGTGCTATGTGAAACCTTGATTTAGTCTCTTTGCAAGTCCAAGAGGGTTTAAATCATGTGATACGTGGTGCTCGCAGAGGAGGCCATGTGGAGGGTGATATCACCCTAGTGGAAAGGGCCATTGATGTCACCCCAACACCTTGTCCCCGATGATTTCTGGTGGAGTCAGATGTAATCTCACCGGAATTTAATTCCCTGGGTTAGGAAACAATGGTGGGGCCCAATTACATAGGTGTAAGGGAGTGGGACCATATGATTGGTTTAATTGGAATGAAGTGGTAGATGGACAGGTGGAATCCCATGCAACCCCAATGGTTTGAATGTGTTATAGAGTGGTTTCGATCGCAACAATGTGGTAAGGTGGAGCCCAGTTTCATGTCCATAGTAATTAATGATATGACATGTGGAGGATGGGTGCATGCAACCTCAGAATACCTTCCCCTGCATGGGAGACAACATTGGAAACCCACCGAGATTATATTCCTAAAGTGATGTGGCCATAAGTGGCCTATGTCTTCATACGTTGTATAGGTTTAATATAAATATTATGTTGGGCCTCATGAATTAAGGGGGAGTTATAACATGTCACATATATGAACGGGTCAACAATTGGGGTAGACTGCCATGTGGGTGGTGACATGACTATGACTTAGGTAGCCATGTAAGGACCACTTGGGCACCACATGGTAAGTTAGATGATGTGGTGAGACCTGATAGGAAAGACTTTGATCAACCATATATTTTTATCTAGGAGTTAAGTTGAGGAAGATTTTATATCATTAGAAACACGTCGACGAGACAAATGCAATAATGCCATCCTTTTTAAGTTTTGAGGAAATTGAAAAAAAATCAAAAAATTTAGACCCCATTTCCATAACAAGACCTTGGAGGTCGGGTCATCAGAGTAACTAGCTCCTTCTACCCTTTGCAGGGGTTAGGGATAGTAGGGGTTATGTTGCAAAATTTCCCTCGACTTTTTCTTTAATAAAGATGCGAGTATACCTTTGTGCCAATTTGCGACCATTTCAAGGTTTATGAGAAATTTATTCTAGATGTATATTTTAATATTTTGGTTCTTAAACCAGTTGTTACCATTTCTTGATAACCCTTTCGCCGCTACTAAGAAAGATTTTTTCATATTGAGCTACACATCTCCAATTTCTACCTCAACCCCATCAAATTCTCTTGTGAATTCTTTGGTCACCTCTGGATCATGCCCTTGAAATTTCTCTAAGAAATTTATCCACCTACACTTGCAAACTTGTTTTTGAATTTTGGATAGTTATCAAGAAACTCAATTCTAGCAGGTGCATATCTTACTGCAAGGGCCATTATTCTTCTACAATGTTAAGGAAATTTGAGCATTTGAATTCACTCTTTTGTCATATAGGATGCAGGTTGTGGAACAGGAAGTGATGGAAGAGAAATAAAGGAAGTGAAGTGGAAGGATGAAAAAAATGAAGGACTTAATGTTTATAGTGGAAATAATGATGGAAAACCTAAACCATCCCAAATAATCATCAAGTTTTATTGATTATTGATGAGACTGGGAAGGTTGATTTCCAACAATTCATATAGTGATGGTGCGATTGGTCTGATATTGAAGAATGATATTTGCAATCTAAGTTTATGTGGGAAATTATGAATAGTCATGCTATCATATTTATGAAGACAAATTATGGCTTTGAGATTTGGGTACATCAAACAATTTGTCCATATATCTACACTTCATAATTCTTTTAATAAAAATAGTTTAAACTTGTTACCTTGTATTACTTTTGGCTAAGTTCTAATGTATTGTTGGTACTTGGAGCAGGGTTGTTAAATTTTGATGAAGTGGAAAACATTGATGCTGATGCTTTATATCTTCTATACGACATGTTGAAGTGAATCTTCTGATAAAAAGGAAATGGATTTTTCATGACAAAGTTCATGAAATCGATTTTCCAAGTGAATTTGAAGATATGTTCATGAAATCCATTTTCCAAGCGAATTTGAAGAGATATAACATGCTAAGGAAATTTAAGTAGCTACCAAAAATATCCATAGCTACAGAAAGTGTGAAATTCATTGAAACCTTCTTTTGTATCAAAATATTGTGAATTTGATTTGAAGAGTTCTTGAAACTCTGAGATTTTGATCCTTGGATTCCTTGAATGTTGTTATTGACTTCTAAAAAGAATTTTATATGCTCAAAATCTTGAAAATTGAACTATACTCTTTTTTTAATTATTTTTTATTATTTGCAAGAAATATTAAGATGAGTTAGGAAGAGGAGGAGAATTTTCCTCATTTACTAACTCCATCCCTAGATGTTGAAGAAAATTATTTCGATGTTTTAGCATAAATAGGAATATATTTATTGATTGAAATAAAGGTATACAAATGTAAACATTCCTTAATTCATCCAACACATCAAAATCAGATGGTATAAATTTTTATTCTGCATATAATTGTTTCTCCAAATGTAACCTCTCTAGGAATGGAGGATCTTTAGATGTATAATATTGATCTACTAGAGGTATAAAGAAATTTTGTTTTATTGCTGCATCATATTTTATTGTATTAAGAATTTCTTCCTCATTTTCCTCTTCAATGATAATAGGGGATTATTTATTAAGTACTCTTCATGATTTAAGATGAATTACATTTAGATCATAGGGGTAATCATGTAAGTTAGGTCTTTGAGGAGTTTTTGTGGAAGGAAATTATAATTGTTGTGGTTTTGGATTGTGTATTGGTTGAGGAAGTTGATAAGATTGTGGAAAATTAGGTGGATATTGTGGATTTTGGGAATATTTCTATGGATACCAAGGAAAATTTGGCAAAATTCCATAAGAATTCCCTTTCCAACCTTGTTTCCAAGGTCTGTTTTAGTTTTTTGGTAGCCATGGTTTCCATGGTAAAGGTGTATTCCAAGCTTGTTGTGAATATTTCCAATATGAATTAAATTGCTGAGTAGGATCTTGGGTAATACCTGGTTATCATGATTGTCAAGGTCTTCTTGGTGTGAGATAACAAAGTTGCTTTGTAATCTCATTTCCTCCATTGTTCCCTTGATATACCACCTTTAGTCCTGGTAAGGATGGGAAATCTTTTTCACATGATTCTTTGCACATATAACATAGATTTCAATGTTATCTAATGGATATTCACCTAAAGGGTGTTTTTTTCTACATCCAGGACAAAATATTGATAGGGATGCATTTTCTATTTTTTTCTTGTTATGTATTTTTAATGTATCTAATTTCTCACTAAGTGTACCAAGAATATTAGTTTTATAAATTTCAAGTAAATTATCCAAATTCGACCCTACTTACTCCACCAATTATTGATTTAGTTATCCTATAGATGCTAGGATATATGTGACCTTACCATATTTGGGTCTTCCTCTTGAAATAAGCTTACATGATTTGAAAATATCTACAAAAATTAGTTGAGATACGTCACCTTTTCCCATTAGATTCAAAACACCAATCCACTCATCTCTAATATATATAAGAAAAAGTAATTTTAAAGTATCAAGACTTAAACTGTTTTGTTTGTCTCTTTTGACATTACAAGCAAATTTTTTATATATATTCCTCAAGGGATTCATCTTATTTTCTACTCATTTTAAAAATTTGCTCATTGACATCATGATATACATAATAATATTTATACTTTTCAAGAAAAATTTGACACATTTCATCCCAATTTATAACATAATTTGATCCTAATCCCATGAACCATTGTAAAGCACCATACAAGAGTAGCAAGAAATAGATTTAATTTTTGAGCATTTAATTAGTATCATAACTTTGACAAAATACCTCAATTTCAAAGAGAAATTTGTTAGGATCCTTTGTTCTTAATCCATGAAATTTTGGTATCACAAAGGGTGAAATGTTTTTCATGTTCACATTAGCAATTAGATCCTAAATGGGGGAGCCACATTCTTCTTCCTCCACTTCTTCTTCGTCATGATGTACGTATTTTCTTCTTCCATTTCCTCTAGCTCCTATTCCAGTTCCAATTCCAGCTCTAAGTGCGAGTGTCAAGTCTTGTTTCTCCTATCCCTTCTCCTTTATTATCATCCATTAATGATTCTAATGAATGATAATATGGAGGTTCTTGAACTAGATTTTCTGGTTGTTCTTGAACTGAATGATCTTCAAATAAACTTTCCTCTATTATAGTATCTTCAGTTGGTATCTCTAATTGATATCCACTAAGTACATATCCTATAGGATGTGAATAGAAAATAATTCCTTGTGTTCAATATTATTCTTGTTCTTGAGTTATTTTAGTTTCCTTTAGATTCCTTCTACTTGCAAATGTGGGGATGCATGATGTGGGTGATGGTGTGGCTCTTACTATACCATCTGTTGAACTAGTTGGGGTGGTAGGTGGAAGAAGTGTTTATGTGGTTCTACCTCTAATAAATCTACCGCTAGAATCTCACCCCTTATTCCTACATCCTACATTTTCATGCTTTACTTATACAACTAATTGTATGCATAAATTAAAAAGAAAATTCTATGTACACTTCCTAGGCAATGATGCCAAAAATGTCGATCAATTCAACTATGCTAGAATTATATTACATTTAAATCATCAATCCAAGTTGGTAAAATTGTGAATTGTAATGCAAATTATATGCAGGGCCTGGTCTCTAATTCTATATATGAAAATTCAGATTGAAATCAAAGTCTAATAGATGGAAAATGGTTACAATTTAGTTTAATTCTGCACATTCATGGTTCTAGACATTTTTAAACCCTCAAAGTCATGTAAAGATTTTTCATAAACAAATTAAAAAGATAAACAAATCTCTATTCAATCGAATGGTTCATATGGATAGGCTACACTGTGTTGACAATCAAACTATAAGTAAACCAAATTGTAAGAAAATTGTGAGAATACCAAAATGAAAGCAATATGTGATCAAACCAAACTGTAATCAAATTGAAGCACTATAAAATAGGCAAAAAACAACTCAATCATTGTAAAACCAAACTATCTATAACTAACTTAAACCAAACAAAGAGCAATGTGCTTCACTCACATTGGGGGGCCTTCTTGGCTTTGTTGTTCATTGCAAAGTTAGTATTATGCGATGTAAATTGCTACGACACTATTTCATTCAAGAACCATAAGTGCACCATGAAGAGATATTAAGCTAACAACAAAATCAAATTATATTATCAAAATATTTTCCAATAATCAGCTTGTCTACATCCTCTAGGCGATGGATATCTATACAATTTAGAGTAGAGATCATTGAGATATTTTATGCAATATTCTAGAACTATTTAATCCTAATTCATCTCTTATGGATCCATCAAAATGAAGTTGTCGAGTTATGTGAGAAATGCATGGTTTACACACATGAATTTCTTCTACATAATTGTAATCGATATATACTCTTGCACCAAGAACCTTCGTTATGAATCGTGTACTCTACAATACCTTGACTTACTCTACCATCATATTGACTTACACTACCACCATCTTGTTGTACCTTTGACTTCATTCTTCTCCTGACATGGAAGATGTAGGATTCAAATTGATAGGTTGATCAACTTAAGATCATTGTTTTCCACCTCATCCAATCTATGCTTCCATTTTACCATTCCTATAAGTATATAATCTTGCAACTTAGCTACAAAATCAGAAGGTGGATACATAATGATTCTATTTCTATAGCCACAACATTTAAATCATTTTACTTAAAAAATATATATGAAACTTGTAGGAAATGGAAAATTTTACCTTAGATTTCTCTAATTCGTAACCCTTTGTAGCTCAATACATGATTTTTTCCAAAATCATAACATTGGAGTGTGACATGATGAATATGGAATGCTTTTAGACATATTCTAAGCAAAGTAGATTATGAAAGGATGAAAAAAAAGAGTTTATTATTGGGACTCAACATGTAACTAGACTAACCCTTTCCAGGATCTCAAATGGTCCACAAAATCAAGCCACTAACTTTCAACAAGTTCCCAATTGTAATGAGGTATTACCAAATATCCTTTTCAAGAATACATGATCACCAACTATGAATTCTCTATTTATCTTTCCCTTATCTGCAATGCTTTTCTTCCTGCCTTAGAAAGCCTTCAAGTTCTGTTTGATTTTTGCTACTTTCTCCTCCATTTCCCTAACCAAATCTAACCCAACAATGGATCTATCTATTGGGTTAACCCAACTCATAAGTGTACTACACTTCCTGCCATACAAAGCCTCAAATAGGTTCATGTTTAGAGATGCTTGATACATATTATGAAAACTCTACCAAGTTCAAATATTCCCTCAATTTTGATGGTTTTTGTATCACACACATCATCAACATATCTTCAATTAATTGATTGACCCTCGACATCTGCTCACTTTAATTTGGGTGATATGTTGTACTAATATTCAACTTAGTCCCTCCCGGATGTGGGTGACACGTCGGTAGTTATTGAGGAGCCACTTGCAGGACATGGGCAGCCTCAAGAGTTATGAAGGCATTCAATGTCGGATCACCGCCAAGGAATATATGGCAGGGTTCAACCTGGAAGCACATTCATTGCGCCATTCCTACCGTAGGCTCGACTGTAATGAGCAATTATGGCGATCGAGGTTTGAGGTAAAGTTTCAGGGTTTAAAAAAGTTGATGTTGAGGTTCAGTTCATGCAGGTTCATGCACAACTATCGGCCTTTGTCGCTCAGTTCATGTTGGTTCATGCTCCAGCTCCCACTTGCTCATTCGCGCTCAGGGAGACCTCACCCTCCTTCCCTCTGCTCGTTGACTGTAGATCTGAGAGGTGAGGGGACTGCGAGTTGGAGTCCTTCCTCAATTCCGCCTCTGCCTCATTTCCGCCTCCCTCTCGGCTCCTTTTCCTCGGCTCTGTTACAAGTATGGTCAGGCCACGACAGCGTCCGCCTAGCCGTCGAGGCTCGGCTAGGGGAGAGTCCTCTCGGCCTCCTGCTCAGGTACCTTACCCCTATCGTTGTCGATGTTGTTGCCATGGTTTCCCTAAAGCCACGCCAATTCAAGCCAGCCAATTCATGGACTCTCGCAGCCCAGACCCTTCAGCTCCTTCGTCGGCCTTTGGCTTGGCCATTTTCACCTTCAGCAGCTCGTTGGACAGGCCCCGCATCAATGCTCATGTGTCGGTTCTTTTCCTGGAGGAAACGCCATCTGATAGTGAGGAGCTCCGCGACAAACAACAACACCAGGACGAGGGCTCAACATTTGTCGAAGAGGTGCCAGGATTGGTGGCAGAACAAGTTCCAAAGCTGCCGGAGGCATCAACTTCCAAAGCGGGCGATGTCAACTTGGGTCCCCATCCTGCTGCAGAGGAAGATGAAGGATTTGGCTTGTGCCCGGTGGTCAAAGAGGAACCGGAGAAGTAGCTGGCCCTCCGCTAAGCTTCACCCTCTCCAGCTTCCCTCAGGTCATGTTTTGGCTTTCGGTTCATATAATTTCAATGCTTTTCTGGTCTTGTTTAATGCTGCCCCTGCGTGGGATAACTATGTTAGTAATCGGCTGCCCCTGCGAGGGTTAATCCTTTTTGACTGGTCCTGTTTTGTGATGCCCCTGCGTGGGATAATTCGGGTGGTAGTCTGTTGCCCCTACGTGGGTTATTCATTTTGCTCGGGATGCACCTTTTTGAGAGTTACAGTACCCCTGCGTGGGTTGATATTTGGTCAGAAGCAGGATGTTGTATGCAAGTATGGCGCCCCTATAGGGATCTCTCTCAGTTCAGAACGCCAAGGCTTAGCCTCAGGCGAAGATACTATATGACTGTAATGTACTGCCCGTTACTGTAATTAATAGATTAGTTTTTTAGCGAGAAAAAAAAATATTCAACTTAGTCCCAAATCCTTTAAACAAGCCTTTCTAGAAATTTGAAGTAAATATGGAATCCTTGTTTGAAATAATTGCCTTCATCACATCATGTAGTCTAATAATCTCTCTCATGTATATTTATACAATGTTGGTTTCCTTGAATGTTAACTTTATTAGAATAATGGATAACCTTAGTGAGCTTATCCACCACTACCATGATGGAATCATGTTGGCTCAAAGTCCTTGCTCCCTCAAAGTCCTTGTCAATTTCATAATAAAATCAATAGAAATAATTTCATACTTCTAGTTAGGAATGGGTATTGGTTGTAGAAATCAAATTAGATGCATGTGTTGAACCTTAAATTTTAGACACTTGTTGACCAACATTTGTTGATCAATTGTATATTATTTTTCTTATTCTATATTATGGCCATATTTTTCTTTTTCATGATACTTAGTCAATTTTACATATGTAGGTCAAATTTTTATTTTATTTTATTTATTTATTTATTTTGTATGTGGGTTGCAAACTCTCTTTTTCTTCAACTCATCCTGCACCCATATCCCATATTTTGCATTTGCACCCAGATTTCTGCCACCCACAAATTGTACCCCTTTCTTATACTTAGCCATTTTCACATTAATGCTCGTTTCCAGAGGCCTTTTCATTACTAATCCTCCTACATGATTCTCTCTCACATACCTACACTTAGTCATTTTACTTGTATGCAAGTTGACTTCTTTTTCACATTACTTTATCTTCCCACATAAGTCTTACATGTAGATGTGGGAGGCATGCTTCGATAATATCCTATGTTCATATCCACCATCTCACATCACATATTCATCATTTTCCACTATCTTTTTCAAGGCACATTAAATTATTAAGGCCATGGAATGCTTCACATGACTCAAGATATTTTTGGTATTAAATGAGCATGTTTCTCACTGACATGGCAGTCTTTCTTAATCAAAGTAGTAGATGTTAGTTATGACCCACATCTCTTTATATTTATTCAGACAATGAAGCTAATAAGGCACTTATTAATATTAAAGCTTCTAAATCAACTACGTTTCAATTCATCCATTCATTTAAGCATTGCTAATAACTAACAAATGAGTATGTTGAATAGAACATGAGAACCCATTTGTAGGGATGCCCATAACATACTTAGTGATAGAATCATGGTTTTCAGTGGTTTGTGGCCAGGGAAAATTTTAGGGGCTAATATTCTCAGGTGGTCTAATTTTCCATGTTTTCTCCAAAAACAATATTCGCAAATTTCCTTTTTTTTCTAAAAATGATTCACCCAAATTTTATAGTAAAAAAATATTTTACCTTAAAATTCGCCAAAAAATTATATAGACTGATATAAAATCATTATAAATGTAAATATTTTTACAAAATATCACCAAACATTTCATAATTTGCATATTAGGGACTAGTAAATTTCGCCAAGATTTCTAAAGTTCAAGATAAACTTCCATCCTTAAATTTTTTCCTTGTTTGTGACCTACTGATGATATTCTAGGCTTAACCAAGAAGAAAAGAACAATAAAAAAACTTTGACCTTAGGCATTTTTCATATTGGGATGCTTGAAGTCCTCAATTTTTTAGAATTATTTACTTAGTGTGTTGAAAAAGTCAATAGCAGGAAAAGACATATATGACTCTTAAAATCTACCAAGACCCCCATTCATCTAACCGCTAACCCCTAATTTATTGAAAAAAATTCTTCAACTTGCAAAATCGAATTGTGTTTTTAGGATAATAGAGGTTAATTCCTTCCCCATGAACCATAATATAGGAAAGGGTCTTCACAAGTAATTATTGAAGAAACTAACAAAATAACTAGTTAATTCTAGCAAAATTGAGGTATGTGCATTATACAACTTGTATAGGGAGTTTTCCTAGTTATTTGAATATATTCTTGGTTAGGAAGCCACCAACTTTGTTCCTAGGTACTTTCTTTAAGTTCTATGTTATTTAGTGCATGAAGGAGTTGTTTTTTACTAGTCTCATACTATTCTCTGCTAAAATTTCATGTCAATTGGTAAATTTCATTTACACAAAATGTTTTATATGTTGTCTTTCTTGGCATATGATATTGTCTAGTGCAATATTTTTTAAGGCCTCCCATAGTCACAACACTCTAACTTTGATCTTGATTTGATGTAGTTTTGGTACCCTCTCTGGAAGCATAAGGCTTAGTTTCACTTTTATCCAGAACATAATGTCTTTCTTTCAAAGTGTAGAAGACTATTATTTGGTCCTTTCACTAGAAAGTGCTACCATGAAGCTCTTGCACTTTTCAAAAGAAAGAAAAAATTTCAAATACAAGAGGATTGTTTTTGTATATTCACCTGTTTAGTTTTGAAGGAATGCCCTTCCTGCTTCAAATATATGTTTGTGCTAAGTTCTTCCTATTAGAATTATATCAATAATACATGTATTAGGCACATTACTTTTGAGAAAAGAAAGAAGCAGTTTATACCTCTACTTATTAAACTTGGGAATTTTAGTGTCAAGAATATTTCTAGTATTGATGAATATGCTACGTACCTAGGAAATTTCATATTAAATGAGTTAGAAGTAGTCAAGGGTTTCGAACCTAAAACAATTTTTCATACCCATCTCAATTTATTGGGTATGGTGTTCTTTTACAAATAAGGCAAGCTGAAAGTGGGAGAGATAATTAGGTCTTTCCTGATACTCCTCAATATTTTCATGAAGATCCCAACAACACAAACGTACCCTCAAAACAACACAAACACTCAATTTCTAGTGTTGGTTTTACTTCACAACAATCATAGAAAAGCACCTCCGCTTCAAGGAGCCAATCCTAGAGAAATAACTAATGAAGAATGGTAGCAATACTCGATAAGGTGGTATTGGACATCACCAAAAATTTAATTTGGAGAAGACTAAAGCTGTTGGAGTTACTTCAAAAAGTAAAAGTAACATGCCGGGGTACCCACAACACACCCGATGATGTTAACGTTTAAGTTATGTAAATAAATGATTTCGATGGGACACCCAAAATACTAGATTAGGATGAAAAGGAGGTCTTGGAAAACTAATATATTGCTAAGGAGTTGGCTCAACAAGAGCTTATTGATTTTGAAATTGAGTTAGTAATATTTTACCACACAATTAATAATAAAAATTAGAAGAAAATATGATCTGAAAGGGTGGACGTTAAAAATGATTAGGTTGTTTATAAGGTGAATTTAGAAATAAATATTAAAGCAATAAATCCCTCCAAGTTGTTTGAATTTCATTAGGAAACTAGAGATGCATTAGTTTATTCAATTTCCAAGGAGGAGGTAGAAAATGTAGTATTGAGATAGAGAATAAAATAATTGGAGATGGATTTATTACTAAAACCATTATTTATTGAACTAATATCCATTGCCATACCAACTCAAGTTTCATAGGACATTACAGAAGGAAGTTTGAAATTAAGGTGCCATTATACTTGCTAATTGAAATTAAACAGTATGTGGTCAATAATATTATTAAAATAATTGATGCATTTTTTGAAGTGTGGGAAGTAGTCGTAGCCTCAACCAATCCATCTATCCAAATTAATTCCCTCATAATATACTTGTAAAAGGACTTGAAAAGTGATGAAATGTTTTATAAAGAGGCCTTAACTATATTTATTATGAAGGTATCAAAAATCGATGAGGTCCAGAGGAAAGAAAAACATATTTTGTCCCAAGGAAGAATTAAGTAGTTAAAGACTTTTTGGAAAGAGAGAATGAAGGCACTCTGAGAATTAATTTCTAAGTGCGAAAATATTAAAATAAGATGAAGTGACCCATTCTTTAAGTTAATCAAGGTAGCAACGGACTTGGAGGGGCCCAGTCTAATCAAGGATGTGATATTGTTGAATCAAGAGAAAATATGAGAACATGTTGATGTACTAAGGATTAGATGGGGGAATGACTTCAACGAACTTGTTGATTTCTCCAAAGAGCAAATTGAAAAGTGGTTAATTCATTTTTTAAACATGAATGAAGACCAATCTGACAAAGTATATCAAGTTGATTATGTTTTAAAGGATATTGAAGATGAGTTATTTGAAGTTTAAGTGAAACAAGAAGTCACCATTGCATCTTTGTGGGATTACGTTTCTTTTTAACCAAAATTAGAATTTATGGAGAATTGGTAACATCAATCAGAATGACTACCACTATTACACCAGATACAAATATTTCATAAATTCCACTTGTGGGCCAATTACAACATGTCTCTAGAGACTTGAACCCATGCAGTTGGGTGTAGAAATTTGATAGAATTACAATTGCTCAAGAAATTTAATCTAAAATCAAGAGACATTATTCTACTTTACTAATATGCGGAATGAAATTCAAACTTTAGAACAACATGCATAGACATGCAATAAGCAAATTCACAAATGCACAGTGATTTCTAGGTAAACCCAACTAAGAAAAACACCTCAAGCCTCTTTTCATTAATCATATGAATAGAGAATCTATAAAAATTGCTAGCTCCAGCTCTGAGCTCAACCTGTAAAAGAAAAATTGTTCTCTCTACTCAATGAAAAACTCTAGCCAACAACTAACCAAATATTAGCTCACCTAGCCTCCTATTTCCTTATAAAAATCCCAAGGAAATTAGCTCCTATTCCTTAGGAATTTCCTCCAAATTGATTGTGCAATTCCCAAGGATTGATCATTGATTGCATGCAACACATATACACTCAAGACCAATCTACAATTGATGTTACACTGCCTTGTCATCTCCACTACAGCTCAGGAACTCGAATTCTCCACATGCACTAGCTATTTTAGTTTGATTGATCATTTAAATAATAGATCTAGGAGTTAGATTATTGTCCCATTGCATAACTAACCTTCAACTAACTCTAACATACTTAGAGGTCAGTTAACTGAATGAAACTAAAAATAATTGAATGAAATTACTAAAATTTTAGCAATTGCACGTGCATGAATGAACTCCAAGCCCTCTAACTTTTATCCAGGTGGAATTGGTAGCCACCCGCCTATTACACCTACATCTCTAGCCGGTTTCACCTGTTTTCTTGATTATAGCAACATTTACTATTTTTAGCATTTTTTTGAGTCCTGAACTTTCAGAATTGTTTTGACCCCCTAAATGGTGTTTTTTTGAGGTACACAATAGGATCATGGTTGTAGGTAGGGTTTTGTCACAAATCTTGTAGTAATCGGAGAGATGTTTCCAACGAGGTGTCATATGCACCAAATGAAGATCATATGACCAAATTTTGACCCTGGGAAGTTGGCAGCCCAACTAACCCCAACGGGGCCCACAAACTCTTGGCATTCCATCTCCTAGGGTTAGGGTTTTGGTTGTTTTTCCCTTGTTGTTCAATAATAAAAAGGCCCTTGAGCCTCATTTTAACATAGCTTAGAGGTTTGTAGCCTCCACATCTCTTCTCATAGATATGCTACCACTGCAAGAGCTAGTTTTTTTCTATTATGTATGTAAGCATATTTAAGATCTTTCATAGATGAACTGAAGTTTTATTTTTTCTGCATATTTGTTGTTATGATTGTATCTATACTCTGTTGCATTCTTGTATAATTTTGGATCATTGGTATCAAAGCAGTCTTCTTTTTCTTTGTTTTTCTTTTCATATTCCCAATGAGGTCATGGTATAAGGAGTTAGCGCTTGAACAGGTTGAACTTGCAAGACCAACCCCACAAACCACAACAACCTCCCATGGCAGAAGAAAAGAAAGACAAGGGAGTAGGATATCCTTTTAAAATCTATCTCGAAGAAGCCCTCGAGTGACGAAGGAATGCGATGATGGATAACTTTTCCCAGATCCTTCAGCGGCTACCCACAAGCGACCTCCTCACCCAAAAACCACTATGGAGGCACCAATCCCTTTAAGGTACAAGTAAACTTTGAAATTCCCATATTTGAAGGCCAGATAGATGCAACCATTGTAAATAGATGGTTAAATATGTTGGAAGGATATTTTTCGGTTCATGACTTTTCCAATCGGGAAAGGATTACTTTTTCACTTCTTAAAGACACCACTCATGTCAAGGACTGGTGGGAAACCTATTGTGAATAGAAGGATGAGAGTTAATCCTCACTATTTTTAGTCACACCCACTTGGAATTATTTTCAAGATGCCATCAAGGAAAAATATGAACCTGTCGGGGCTATGAAGATAAATACTTCAAGTGGACCACACTGCGGAAGGAAAGGGATCGAGACGTGGTGGAGTTCAGAAATATTTTTCATACCCTTCACATGAATTTGGGTATCAAGTATTATGAGTGGAATTTGGTACTCGAGTACTGCAGTTGTCTACATAAGTACATCTAGGACAAGATGGAGTTCCTAGGCATCTCTACGCTTGGCGCCGCTTATTAATATGCTATCAAGATTGAGTAGAAATTTAAACGGAAGACACGAGACTTTGGATTTGCAAATTTGAAGCAAGGGAAAGGCACCCCCAAACTAAAAAACAATGGACAAAGCCAAGGAAAGGAAACCTAGGACAACCTGCCAAAGTTGCAAGCAAAGAACAACACCACAAATACAAAGAAGGACACAGGGAAATGGTGTGAGTTCCATAAGAGCCCCACTCACAACGCAAGTGAGTGTTGAGCCAAGGAGTCACTAGTGGTTGAGTTGAAGGCTTCTGAATTAGATGCATGATCTGACTTTGAGTCAAAACCCGATAAGGGGAATGGTAAAGGGAAGTAGATTATTGATGTGAATCCCAATGCCACTATTGTCACCACCGAGATCTAGAAGATTGAGCCCGAATATCCATAGGAGGGGAAGTGGCTCTTCCACAAATGTGGGTGACGGGTTCTCTGTTGTAGTACATTGTCGATGACAGAAGAAAAAATAACCTCATTTCAGCATAGGTCATGAAGCAGTTGGGTCTACCAATCACACCACACCCATAGTCATATATCATTGGGTGGCTTCACTAAGGATGAGATCTCTATGTCAGCTAGTAGTGTCGCCTTCCCTACAACATCAAGCCTGTCACATATGAGGTATTGTGTGATGTTTCTCCTCTTGAAGTTTTTGATGTATTATTAGGCCAACCATATTTGTGGAAGTGTCATGTTGTGTATGAGTCTAGGTCGTGCACTATTATTATTTCTTTGGGAAATAAATTATACAGGATACCGAAGGTATCACCGCCTACTGCCATCTCTTTCATCTCTAGGAAGCAATTCCATAAGATCATTTCTCATACCGAGAAATTTTTCTTCCTTATGATTCATCCTTGAGGAAAGAAGAAGATTATGGCCACATCCACGGCCTCCAAACAGGGATCCTCTGCATGGCAACAACAGGTGGACAAGGTCGTGGAAGAGTACATGGACATCTTCACCTCACCCATAGGGGTACCCCTACAATATTAGGTCAAGCATGCCATCGATCTGACCTCGGGTGCGCCACTACCCAACGGGTAGATCTATCAACGCTTTGTTATGTAGAATGATGAAATCAAGAGGTAGATTGAGGAGTTATTGCAGAAAGGATACATCAAGCCAAGTTCATCACCTTGTGGAAGCCTTATCATGCTGGTATAGAATAAGGACAGGACCTGGAGACTCAATATTGACTATCGGGCATTGAATAAGATCATTGTCCAGAATAGGTATCCAATCCCACAAATTGATGACCTTCTGTACCAGCTCATGGGGGCCAAATATTTCAACAAGATTGACTTGAAGTACAATTATCACCAGGTACCAATCAAACCCTCCTGTGTGTGGAAGACTACCTTCAAATCCAAGGAGGGCCTTTTCAAATTGTTAGTCATGCCTTTCGGGTTGATAAATGCTCCCACAATCTTAATGAGGTTGATGGATGACATCTTGTGACCCTTCACTAAGTCATTCATGGTAGTATATTTGCATGAAATCCTAACCTTCAACCAAATTTGGGAAGATAACTCCACCATATTCAACAGGTCCTCCAAACCCCGTGACAACACAAATTGTGTGTCAATTTGGAGAAATGTACTTTTGTTATGACCCAGGTTCAATATATGGGGTACATCATTGATGAGTGGGGTGTGCATGTGGACCCAACTAAAATACAAGTTATTCAGGATTGACCAACCTCAACCACTCTAATAGGACTCTGCAACTTTATGGGTCTTGCCAATTTCTACTGCAGACTTTGGATCTACAAATTCAAAGTAAGAGAAAGGTGCCCACAAACTACATAAAAATGGACAAAGCTAAGGCAAGGTGACCCAGGACAACCCGATGAAGCTGGAAGCAAAGAACAACACCATGAAAACAAAGAAGGACATAGGGAAATGGTGTGAGTTCCATAAGAGCCCCACTCACAACACAAGTGAGTGTCGAGCTAAGTAGTCACTAGTGGATGAGTTGAAGGCTTCTGAATTAGATGCGTGATCTGACTCTAAGTCAGAACCCAACAAGGGGAATGATAAAGGGAAGTAGATTATTAATGTGAAGCCAAATTCCACCATTGCCACCACCAAGATCTAGAAGATTGAGCCTAAAGATCCATAGGAGGGGGAGCGACTCTTCCACAAATGTGGGTGACGGGTTCTCTGTTGTAGTTCATCATCGACAACAAAATAAAAAATAACCTCATTTCAGCATAGGTCGTGAAGCGGTTGGGTCTACCATTCACACCACACCCATAGTTGTATATCATCGAGTGGCTTCACTAAGGACGAGATCTTTGTGTCAGCTAGCAGTATCGCCTTCTCTACAACATCAAGCCCTTCACAAATGAGGTATTGTGTGATGTTTCTCCTCTTTAAGTTTTTGATGTATTATTAGGCCTACCATAATCATGGAAGCATCATGTTGTGTATGAGTCTAGGCCTCACATTATTATTATTTGTTTGGGCGATAAATTACACAGGATACCAGAGGTAGCATCGCCTACTGCCATATCTTTGATCTCTGCGAAGAAATGTCATAATATCATTTCCAAAACTAGGAAATTTGTCTTCCTTATGATTTTCCCTCAAGGCAAGAAGAAGATTGTGGCCACATCCTCGGCCTCCAGACAGGGCTCCTTCACATGGCAGCAGTAGGTGAACAAGGTCAAGGGTACCCCTACACTATTAGATCAAGAATTCCATCGATCTGACCTTGGGCATGCCGCTACCCAACGGGTTGATCTATCAACGTTCTCTTCTGTAAAATGATGAAATCAAGAGGTATATTTAGGATTTTTTGTAGAAATGGCACATCAGGCCAAGTTCATCACCCTGTGGAAGCTCAACCATGTTGGTATAGAAGAAGGACAAGAACTGGAGACTCTGTATTGACTATTGGTCATTGAATAAGATTACTATCTAGAATATGTATCCAATCCAATTGATGGATGACCTTCTGGACCAGCTCATGGGGTCCAAATATTTCAACAAGATTGAATTGAAGTACAGTTATCACCAAGTACCAATCAAACCCTCTGATGTGTGGAAGACCACCTTCAAAGCCAAGAAGGATCTTTTCAAATTGGTGGTCATGCTTTTTGGGTTGAGAAATTCCCCTACAACCTTCATGAGGCTGATGGATGACATCTTGTGACTCTTCACTAACTCATTCATGGTAGTGTATTTGGATGAAATCCTGATCTTCAAGTAAAGTTGGGAAGAGAACTCCACCATATTCGACAGGTCCTCCAAACCCCGTGACAACACAAATTGTGTGCCAATTCGGAGAAATTTACTTTTGGTATGACCTAGGTTCAACATATGGGGTACATCATTAATGAGCAGGGTGTGCATGTGGACTCAACTAAGATACAAGTTATTCAAGATTGGCCAACTTCAACCACTCTAATAAAGCTCTGCAACTTTATGGGTCTTGCCAATTTCTACCGCAAGTTCATGTTGGGGTTCTCTCATATCACTTGGCCTTTGAGTCAAGTCACCAAGCGTGGAGTGAAAGCAAAGTTATTTTTGTTCCTAACAGAAGGTATTATCGAGTTGAAGCATCGCCTCTACTTTACACGAGTTCTCACATTACTAGACCTGCTGCAATCGTTTAAGATTGAGGAAGATGCTCCAATTATGCTATTGGTGCAGTTCTTACTCAACATCGCATCTAGTGGCATATCATAGTGAGACACTTCCAGACACAGTCCAAAACTATCCCACCTATGACAAATAGAACTATTACATTGTCCAGGCCTACTGAAAATGGAAGCATTATATTATGGGTAAGGAAATGATCATCCATGTAGACCACCAACCCCTGCAGTTCATATAGACACAAGGAAAGTTTTAGAACAATCACCATCAGAAATGGTACACATACATGCAACAATTCCATTTGAACATTAAGTACAAGAATGGAAACACCAATATTGCTGCATATTGCCTCAACCTACAGTCAGTCATTGCGCTAACCACTGTGCTCAACTCTTATGGACATGAGACTTTGAGGTGGTGACATATTTACAAGAGTGATCTAGAATTCAGAAACACATACCAGATTCTCCTGGAAGGAAAGAAAGTTATTTATTTTATAATGGCAAAGATAATGGTTCCTCAGTTAAATATCAACACATAAATAAAATTCAAACAAAAAATACAATCCAAACTCAGAATAATTCATTAAAAAACAAAATATTTACAAGAGAAATATTGGCCTAGGCCACTCACTCCTCACTCTCATTCCCACAGATTTCACTCCTCTCATGCCTCGTTGATTTATACAAATAGGTCTAAACCCAAAGTTGGTTCTAGATCCTAAAAAAATTGCTACAATTTCTCTTTATATCCTCCCATGGTCCATAAAGCTCTCATCCAATCCCTTATCTCTAGATGAGATCTAACTAACCCTCAAATATCTCTAACTCTTCCAAATATTCTTAAACTCTATCTTATTTACAATAATTCTTATTCTCTCCTAAAACTATAGGAAAAAACATTAAATAATTAAATCTTAACTTAGGGAATCAACTCCCTTAGTAAACATGTAACCCTAGGTTAGATGCTCCTGCATCATAATTCCCAAAAAAGAAATTCATCGTCCCTCGACCATATGCCTTCATAAATTGATCAAAATTCATCTTGGATCCCATACTTTAGTCTGTAACTGATCATCCATTCTTTGTTGTTCTACATCGATTGTTGTTGCTTTTAATTCCCTAGGTTTCCAAAAAAAAATCAGTCTTCCATTGATTTTTCTTATGTACACTTGAGTAGTCAAATGTATCTTGTTGTTGTCTTTCTGCCTCATCTTGCAATATCTTGATTTATGTATTTTTCCCATTAGTTTTACTAATTCTTGAATCTCATCATCCAATTTAATTTCTGGCTGAATTTTATTGTTACTAACTTGGAACAATAATTTATCGTCCTCAAAATTAAATTGCAAATTACATTTTATCTCAGGTTCCACATTCTCACTTCTAAGCATCCTTCATCATTTCTCTTCTTCTTTTGTAACTTGCTTTTGATTCAGGTTCCATCAATATCTTCTCTAGCAATTGTAATTCTTCTTCACATTTCAATAGCATTTTACGGTCATTTTCCGAAATCATTTCAACAAATTGGTCTTCATCCTTGCATGAAACATAATTAGTGTCTTCTCCATCATCTACAACACATCCTGCATCCACCAAACCAATTGTCATATTTAAAAACATAAGGATTTATAGTCTCAACAAATGATTATGTCTTCAAGACTTTATGTTGATCTTCCAAACAATCTTCATTCTTGTCATCTTCTTTTATGAAGATTAACCCTTGTTTAGGCTCGCGAATGCAAATTGCTTCCTCATCATCCTCATCAAGCATTGGTCCTTTCTCTGGTTCACAAATTCATACATTCATCTCAGTTATCTGGATTTGTTCTGCTTCCCTTAACAAAAATTTCAACTTGTGTTTTTGTCTCCTTGCAATGAATTGCTTAATAGGCTTTTTAGTTGTCCTCTTCATTACCCATCCATGTTTTTTATTATGTAGCAACTCTCATAGTACATTCAGTCGCGCCTTCATATTGGAAATATCTTTCTCAAACTCTTCATCATTTACACCAACTACTATGGAACCTCTATGGCTTTTCTTTGAATTCTGCAAATGACAATCCATAGTCATCTTCATCTCCTTCTTCTTTTGTGAAATTCAACTCATTCACTGTAAACTGCAATCAAACTATCACCTTGCCAAGTTACTTCCTCTAAACTTGGACAATGGTTCATTCCACTTGAACCTTCTTTCTGAGCACTTCTTTCTCCTCTGGATGTTGCACCTCCTTATTTCATTCACTAATACCTTCCTCATGAGCAGTGTCATGATCAACATCGAGTGCCACACAAGTTCCAGGTGGGTGACAAAGTTTGGTTACACTTGCTGAAGGAGCGCCTCCTTGGGCCCCACCACAAACTTTGCCCACTTTAATATGGGGCATACACCATCACCAAGGTTGTAGGGGACAATTCCTTCAAGCTCAACATTCCATCGTTCCATGGCCTGCACCTAGCATTTAATGTGGACCGACTGCGACTATACTTTCCCCCATTGTTGGACACATCCAACATTGTTGAGAAGCTGATGTCAATGAAGCTCAACCCAAGCTGCATCGAACATGCCACACCTGATAGGATCATGGACACATAGATCAAGAACACTTTCCAATAGAGGATCTATCTATATCGAGTTGACAAAGCAAGCTAACTCTTTCACCAGGGCAAGTGGTTCAACAAAAAAATCCTCACCTCATGGAGGATCTGTATGCAATTTGGACCATTACTTCCTAAGGGGGGAGGACTGATCCATATGGATATTGGTGCCCACCTACTTATTCTAATTAGAAATCCAATATGTTTCATTTGTTTCCTTGATTATAACAACATTTACTATTTTTAGTAGTTTTTCGAGTCCTGAACTTCCGGAGCTGTTTTGACCCCTAAACAATGTTTCTTGAGGTCTGCCACTAGCCCATATCCATAAAATCAAAACCTTTAGTAATCAGAGATATATTTCCAATGAGGTATCATATGTTCCAAACAAGGATCATATGACCAATTTATGACCTCGGGAAGTTGGTTGCCCAACTAACCCCAACGGGGCCCACAAACTCTTGTCATTCCATCTCTGGGGATTAGGGTTTTGGTAGTTTAGGTTTTTCCCTTATTTTTCAATAACAAAAGATGTAGATCCTCATTGTAACATAGTTCAGAGGCATGCAGCTGCCACATTCTTCTCAGAGACAAGCTACCATTGCCTAAGCTAGTTTATTTCCATTATGTATATAAGCATATTTCAACTCTTTGATATTAATGAAATGAAGTTTTATTTTTGTTGCATCTTTGTGTTTATGTTTGTATTTGTATTCTTTTGTGTTCCTATGTAAGTCCAAATCAAACTCAAATTTACTGAGCTAACTGAGTGACAAGATCCATGTCACACTAGTTAACTGCCTCCAAGTTGTCTTGCTGATGTGGAAAGTTGATTTACTCAATTTGACTAAGGCTAAAGTCAAATTGAGCCCTTCTTTCTACATTTTTAAACACTCCCTCTTGGAAACAAAGGTATTTTCCACCACCCCTATCCTACAACCGTGGAATTAAAATTTACCTCTTGACAATGCCTTTGTCAAGTTGTCAACATCTTGATCCTCAATTGGAATGTACTATAGCAACATAATTCTCCTCTACACATAGTACTGCAAATGATGATATCAGATATCAATGTGCTTGGACCTGTCATGAAATACCAGATTCTCAGAGATATTAATGAAACTCTAATTATCGCAATATATCATTGTCAGATCCATCTCCTAACTGAATAGTCCCAAAGTTAATTTCTTCATCCAAATGGCTTCACATGTTGTTTGAATTGTAGCCATGTATTCAGCCTCTGTTGAGTTGAACACCATAGACCTATGATTCCTATTGTACCAAGAAATAGTTGTGGACCCAACAATGAAGATAACACCTAATGTGATTTTCATGTCGGATGGATGTCCTACCCAATATGCATTGGTGAAGCCTTGCAACTTCACTCCCTCTGTTTGTTTGTGCCATAATCCATACTAGGTAGCACCTCTGAGGTACTGTAACACATGCTTCGCTTCCTTCCAATATAATTTGGTAGGCCTCACCATAGCTTTTATGAGATTATTGAATGCATATCACATGTTGGGTTGTGTGTTCACAAGATACATCGGTGAACCCACAAGTTGCCTGTAAATGGCAGCATCAAATTCCTCACCTGAAGAAGCATACTCCTTCCTCCAGTTTGTAGCTAGAGGTGTGTCCGTGGGCTTACAATTATCTATGTGAAATATCTTAAGTATCTTTGTAGCATACTTTCCTTGAGACACAAACAATTCACCATCACCCTGCCATACTTCCAACCCGAGGAAGTAATGCATGAGGCCCATGTATTTCATCTCAAATTCCCTTGCAAGATCCTCTTTGCAAAATTGGATCAACTGCTCATCACTAGTCAATATTAAATTGTCAACAAATAAAAAAATGATAAGTAACTTACCATCCACCACAATGTGATAGAGGTTCACATATGCTTCACTTTTGGTGAAGCCCAATCCAATGAGATAACTGTTGATCTGAGTGTACCATGCTTGGGGTGCCTGTTTGAGACCATACAATGCTCTCTTATGACTGCACACATGTGACTCTTGATCATATGTTTCAAATCCTTTTGTATGATTTATGTAAATGTCCTTCTCAAAAACATCATTGAGAAAGGTGGTCTTCACATCCATCTGGTGGATTTTCCATCCCATCTATGCAACAAATTCTAGAATGGATCTAATTGAGGACTATCTTACAATCGGTGCAAAATTTTCCTCATATTCCACTCCCTCCATCTGAGAAAAAACTTTGGCCACAAATATGGCCTTGTACTTCTCTATGCTCATGTTCAGTGCATGCTTCACTTTGTAGATCCATCTTGAACCAACCACTAATTTCCCTTCTGGTCCCGTAACCAGTTCCCTTACATTGTTCTTCATGATGGATTCATATTCTTCCACAATGGCATCAAGCCAAACTAGTTGAGAAACTGCTTCCTCAAATGATGAAGGCTTTGTCTCAATGAGATTTGTCATGAGATCCATGTACCCAGTGTACCTATCAGGTGACCTCCTCTACATGCACTATGATGTGGGGACTCCCACATTCTCCCCTACATCCTACAATAATATATCAGTGTCTCTGGTTCTCTTTCTCCCCTCTTTAGAAGATTTTGTTTGTGGGGTGCCTCCACTCTACCTCTTGTCTGCCCCTCTGCATGTGGTTACTCCACAACCTCTTGAAGCTCATCCAAACACTCCTCCTTTGGAGTTATAAGCTCCTTCTCATGTGGGATACTCAACTCTCATTCTCGAGAGCATCTCATAGCCTTCTCCTCATCGAACCTGGCATCTCTCCTTACAACTATCATCCTTAGTGAAAGAAAATACACCTGATAATTTTGTGGAGTTTCGGTGTATGCTACCAAAACTCCCAACTCTATTGTAGACTTAAGTTTCTTCCTTTAATCCTTAGAGACATGGTAATAAACTAAAGCTCCAAAAATTCTAAAATGAGACACATCAGGCTTTCTCCCAAAGAAAGCTTCCTCTGGTGTGATCATTCAAAGTATCCTATGAGGACTCCGATTTTGCAAGTAGATTGTGGTGTTGCATGCTTCTTCCCATAGATGTAATGGAAACCCCTTATCATGCAACACGACCCGTGTTTCTCCCACTATGATCTTGTTATTCCTCTCAGCTACCCCATTTTGCTATGGGTTATGGGGTGTTGTCATTTCTCTTCGAATACCTTCTTTCACATAGAAATCCTTAAAGCCACGTGAAACAAAATCACCTCCATTATCTCTCCTATGAGCCTTCACCTTCTTCCCAGTCTCCTTCTCAACTAATGCCTTGAACACAACAAGTTTTGAGAAAACTCCATCCTTCTTCTACATGAAGAAGATCCAATTTTTTTAGAGAAATCATCAATAAAAATAACATAGTACTTATGTCTTGTTGTGGAGGCTATAGAGAAGGGTCCATAAACATCATAGTGGAATCGCTCCAAGATTGCATCTGCTCTAGTTTCTTGGTCATGGAATGTGGATTTAACATATTTCCCTAATCTGTAACCCTTACAGACATCTTGTTGGTCAAGGGAGCCTTTAGGGAGACCAATGGTAATTTGTTGCATGATATTTAAGGCACCATGGTGTAGATGACCCAATCTCCTGTGTCAGAGTTTCCAACATCATGACTTGGCACCTTTTTAGCATTACTATGCCTTTCTATCAAATCAGGCCATAACCTTTCCCAATTCAGTAAATTTTCCCTTACATTCATAGAGTCTTGGTAGTTTTGCCATGATTTTGGAAGGCCTAGAAGAGCTAGGCTCACCTAGTCATCTTCTACAACATTCACACCAACCACTCCAAGCTCATCCCAAACTTGTGTAAATTCGGAAAGGTACTGCAAAATAGTATCATTCTTTTGCATCTTAATGTTTCGAAGTTTGTCTATTAGGGCCAATTTTCTATGGTCATTCTTATTTTCAAATAGCTCAATCAGTGCATTCCACATAGAAAATGGTGTCTCTTTTCCATGGATATTTGAGACCACATGATCTCGCACACCTTCCAAAAGAATTCTCTTGGTCCTTGCAACATCCTTCTTCCATTGGGCTAATTGATGTTAATCCGACTGTGGAGGTTTTGCAATGTCAATTTTAACCTATTCTAACACACCATTGTCATCAAAGAACTTCTTCCATTCAATCCTTCCAGGCTATGAAATTGGAGCTCCCCTTCAGGGCATACTCCAATCTCAGCCTGTTGAAAGACACCCTCCCAATTGTAAAGAAAAAATGTTGCAAGAAAGCTGCAAATTCGAAATTCTTGAGAGACAAGTTTGAAACATTGGTTCTAATGTGAATTCTAAGGCTCTAATACCATGTATAAATTTGATAGAATTTCAACTACTCAAGAAATTTAATCTAAAATCAAGAGACAATTCTACGCTACTGATTTGCATAATGAAATTCACAATTTAGAACAACATGAATAGACATGCAATAAACAAAACCAAAAATATATAGTGATTTATAGGGGAACCCAAGTGGGAAAAACACCTCAAGCCTCTTTGGATTAATCATATGGATAGAGAATTTATTGCAATTGCTAGCTCCATCTTTGAGCTCAACCAACAAAAGAATAATTGTTCTCTCTACTCAATGAAAAACTCTAGCTAAGATGTAGCCAAATATCCACTCACCTAGCCCTCTATTTCCTTCCGCAAATCTTGAGGAAATTAGCCCCTATTCTTTAGGATTTTCCTCCAAATTGATTGCGTAATTCCCAAGGATTGATCACTGATTGCATGCAACACCTGTACACTCAAGACTAGTCTACAACTGATGTTACATTTCCTTGTCATCTCCACTTCAGCTAAGGAACTCGAGTTCTCTACATGCACTAGCTATTTTAGGTTGATTGATTAGTTAACTAAGAGATCTCTGAGTCAGAATGTTTTCCCACTACACAATTGACCTTCAACTGACTCTAACAATAGTTAGAGGTAAATTAACTAAATACAACTTAAAATAACTAAACTGGATTACTAAAATTTATCAATCACATGTGCATAACTAAACTCCAAGCCCTCTAACTCAAATTTACTGAGCTAACTAAGTGACAAGATCCATGTCACACTAGTTAACTACCTCCAAGTTGTCTCGCTGATGTGGAATTCGATTTACTCAATTAGACTAAGGCTAAAGTCAAATTGAGCCTTTCTTGCTACATTTTTTCAACACTGGGGAAACAAACTATTCACCAAACCACTCGAGCCAAGGTCCTTTGAACTTTTATGGGATTACGTTGAGTAATGGATCAAAGATACATTAGAAAAGGTAAAAAAAATCAAGATGACCCATTGATGGTTTTGATGGTTAGATCTTCAAATCAGATCCAATATTTTAAATTTAAGGAGTATGTAATGTAGAAAGAGACATTTTCTAGCACTCTAACTATATTTTTTGATTTGGTCCCCTACCTTTCCTCTCACTTCGTAATCATTCAACCTTCTTATTTGTGGAGTTCTCCAAGTATCAAGGTTGATTCTTAATGTATTTTACTTTTCTCTTACACATATTTTCCTTATGATATGGTTCACAGGAGCCCAATCCTTGTCCTTAAATCGAAGAATGAATTTTATCTTTATCGATATAAGAGACTTTTATTTAAACACTTGTATATTTTTCTTGCAAAAGATTCCTCGTAGAGCTAGCAAGAGTGCATGTCTAGTGTAATATTTAGACATTGAGCTTTAAGCTTTGTTAGAAAAATATTATATATGACAGAGAAATGCAAGACATATAATATGTGGAAAAACACAAACACATAAAACCAGAGAGACACAGATATACGTGGTTCACCCAGTCTGGGCTATGTCCACCCCGAACAACCAGCCCTTCCTTTCTATTATCCAGCAAAATGAAGAGACACAACCTACAACAAATCCGCTGTAATATCCTCTATTTTCTCTCATAGTCTCACTTATCTGTTTTTCACTTTGAGAATACACATATATTCAACAGCCTCAATACAATACCCTCATAAAAAAAGAGGGGTTGCCTTCTAGGGAAAAAAAACCCTAAACTAAACATAAATTCTACCGTCAGATCATCCGCCTAATGAATGGCCCAGATTGACTAGAAATTACTACACTTTTACAAGGCAATTTTGCATCTGTTTTTAGCTTCAGGGGCACTACCCCTGAAACCCCCACCGAGGGACCACTGGCCCCTGGGACCCCCTGCTGGGGAGGATGCCCCCCCCCTGAACCCCGCAGGAGGGGGGGGACAAGCCCCCCTGCACCCCCCCCCGCATGGAGGGGTGTACAATCTTCCTAGGGTATGCATCCAACTGAAACAGAGACCTCTAAATTAGGATGATAATCATGCTCCACACCCAACAATCTCCCACTTGGAGAATGATTGTAGAAACTTCATCGCTACTTCATTTGTTGGACAATGACTTCTCTTTGGACCTGGTTGTTTCTCATCTTCATCGTCATCCTTGAAGACCAATTGAAACTGAGCATATTCTCAATTTCTCCTTGGTTACAACTTTTGTTAGCATATCTCTAGGATTCTAGCTAGTGTGTATCTTTTCTAGTTTCAACTCTCCATCTTCCAACACTGATCATATGAAATGGTACTTGAGTTGTATGTGTTTAGTCCTGGAATGAAATGTTGAGTTCTTTGCAAGATGAATGGCACTTTGGCTATCACTGTATAACGTGCCCATATCATGCTTCTTACCCAATTCATCCATAAACCTTTGTAACCAAATCATTCCTTTACTAGCCTCTGTGGCAACAACATACTTTGCTTCTGTTGTTGAAAGTGCAATAACACTTTGGATTTTTGAAACCCAACTTACAGTTGTTCCACCTATAGTAAATACATATCTTGTAGTGCTCCTCCTGTTATCTCTATCACCTGCCATATCTGCATCAACATATCCCTGTAGAGAAATTTTTGAACCACCACAGTATAATGCTTGAATTGTGGTACCTCTCAAATATCTGAGAATCCATTTCATTGCCATCCAATGTTCTTTTCCTGGATTTTTCATGTACCTACTTACAACTCCCACTGCATGTGCAATATCCGGCCTTATGCAGACCATTGCATACATTAAGCTTCCAACTGCTGATGCATATGGAACTTTAGACATATAATCCACGTCTTCTTGGGTCTTTGGGCACATTTCCTTACTAAATTTGAAATGGCTAGCAAAAGGTGTACTAACTGGTTTTGCATTGTGCATGTTAAATCTTTTCAACACCTTTTGTATGTACTCATTCTGAGACAATGTTAATTTAAGATTTTTCCTGTCTCTAGTTATTCTCATACCAAGGATTTGTTTTGCAGCTCCCAAATCCTTCATTGCAAATGAATTTGCCAATTTTCTTTTGAGCACATTATTTCCTGCATGTTAGATGCTGTAACAAGCATGTCGTCTACATACAAAAACAATATAATATAGCTGCCATCATTTTACTTTTTCAGATAAACATAATGATCAGAGTGGCATCTAGTATAACCTTGTTCAGACATAAACTTTTCAAATTTTAGATACCACTGCCTTGGAGCCTGTTTTAAGCCATACAGGCTCTTCTTCAACCTGCACACAAGCTTCTCCTTCCCTTTCACTTCATATCCTTGTGGCTGCAGCATATATATCTCTTCCTCCAAATCCCCATGGAGAAAGGCTGTCTTTACATCTAACTGCTCAAGATGCAAATCTTCAGCTGCTGCAAGACTTAAAATAGTTCTAATTGAAGTCATTTTAACAACAGGAGAAAATATTTCATCAAAATCAATACCTTTCTTCTGTGCAAACCCCTTCACCACAAGTCTAGCTTTGTACCTCTGTTTTCCTCCATCTTCTTCCTTCAACCTGTAAACCCATTTATTCTTCAATGTAGTTTTTCCTGCAGGCAACTTGACTAAATCCCAAGTCTGGTTATGCATTAAGGAGTCCATCTCTTCTTCCATGGCTACCTCCCACTTCTTCCTGCTTTCAACCTGCATTGCTTCTTCATAACATTCGGGTTCACAGGAATCAGTCAACAATAAATAATATAATGAAGGAGAGTATCATTCAGGGGGTCTACTTATCCTGGTAGATCTTCTAACACCACTTTCAGGTGTTTGGGGTGCCTGTTGCTGTTGCGGTGGTTTTTGTTGTTGTGGTTGTTGATTGTTATTATTTTCATGCACCTTTACTTTTTTAGTGATTTCATCAAGAACTGTGTATTCCTTGTTTTCTTTTTCCTGCAACTAATTCTTATACAAGACCTTTTCATTGAATATTACATCTCTACTCCTAATGATTTTGTGATTTTTGTAATCATCTAAGTGATAACCAAAATCATTAACACCATAGAGAGTAGTTTACCATTTTACCTGTCCATGCTTCCTCTGGAACACCACCATCCAAGGACCTTGAAGGCCCTATGTTTATTAGATAAGCAGTTGTATCTACAGCATCTACCCAAAACTATAAAAGCAATCATGCATGCAATCTCATGCACCTTGCACGTTCCATGATTGTTCTGTTCATCCTTTCTGACACACCATTTTCTAGTGGTGTTCTTGGAACTGTCTTCTCTCTGCAAATTCCATGCTCTGAACAGTACCTATCAAACTCTTTACTGCAATATTCACCTCAATTGTCTGATCTAAGACACTTCAATTTCTTTCCTGTCTCAATCTCAACCAAAGCTTTCCATTTCTTGAAAGTATCAAAAACATCATTTTTATTCTTAATACAATAAATCCAAGTTTTTCTAGGTGCATCATCAATAAAAGCAACATAATAGCGAGAGCCACCAAGAGATGATACCTGAGCAGGTCCCCATACATATGTATGCACAAGCTCTAATTTTTCGCTCTTTATTTCTTTCCCAACTCTGAGAAATATGACTCTCTTTTGTTTTCCATAAATGCAATTCTCACAGAAGTCCAATTCAACATTCTTCAAACCCGGCAACAAATTCCTTGAGTGAAGAATCTTCATCCCTTTTTCACTCATGTGTCCAAGCCTATGATGCCATAATGCTGCATCTGCTCCTTTGGAAGTTAAAGCATTAACAGAGTTAGAAATACCATTGCATAAATACAATGACCAACCTTTTCGCCTTTTGCTATTACCACGGCTCCTTTGGTGACCTTCCAAGCTTTATCTGTGAAAGTTTTCACACAACCTTCACCGCCTAACTGCCCTGTTGAAATCAGATTTTTCTTTAGATCTGGAACATGCCTTACCTCCTTTAGTAGCCATTGGTTTCCATTCTGCTGTTTTAAAAGAACCTTACCCATTCCAACAATTTTACAGGGTTTATCATCACCCAAACGAACTTGTCCAAAATCTCCTTGAACATAGTCATGAAAGTATTTCTTATCAGGTGTGGCATGGAATGAGGCCCCTGAATCTACCACCTAGGAATCAGTAATATTTTCAAAAGAAAGAATCAAAGCATCTTGTAACACCTCCCCTGTCACATTTGCTTCATGATTATTTTCTTGTTGTGCATCTCCTTCTTTTCCCTTCTGAGATCTACAGCGTTTCTTTAGGTGTCCACTCGTTCCGCATTTCGAGCACACTATCCCCGATCTGGACTTGGATCTGCCTTTCCTTGATTAACTGTGATATCCTGAGCTCTTTTCTCTTTCCATTTTTCTTCCCCTATATTCTACACTCAAAGCATTACCGGATGTCTCACCAGAGCTTTTCCGTCACATTTCCTCACTAAGGATAGCACCAACAACATCATCAAACTTTAAAGTACTAGATCCAGAAACAGATTTACTAATGGCCATTACTAAACCATTCCAACTTTCTAGTAATGAGCAAAAGAATAATAGAGCTCTAACTTCATCATCAAATTTTACCCCTACAGAACATAACTAACTTGTAACAGTATTAAAATCATTCAAATGGTCTGCAACAGATCCACCTTCTGACATCTTCATATTAAATAACCATTTCATAAGAAATACCTTGTTTGAGGCCGAGGGTTTTTCATATAGTTTCTCCAACGCCTTAATCAAACGCTTTGTCGTTGTTTCCTTCCAAATGTTGAAGGCGACCGATGCTGCGAGGCACAACCATACTGTTCCGAGTGCCTTTCTATCAAGAAGGTTCCATTCTTCATCTGTCATACCCATCGGCATCTTTGTTTTTCCGCCCAATGGTAGGTATAGATCTTTCTGATATAGATAATCTTCCATCTGCATCTTCCACAGCGAGAATTTTTTGTCGTTAAATTTCTCGACCCTAAACATACCATCTTCCGCCATTCCCCCCACTCGAACAAGGAACCCTTCTTTCCTGCGAGTTTATCAGCCAAATAGACCTTCAGCTTTGATACCAGTTGTTAGAAAATTATATTATGGAGCAATGGAACGCATAAAATATTGCAGAAATATAAACATAGAAAACGCATAAAACAAGAGAGACACAGATATACATGGTTCACTTAGTTTGGGCTACATCCACCCCGAATAACCAGTCCTTCCTTTCTATTATCCAACAAAATGAAGAGATACAACCTACAATAGATCTGTTGTAATACCCTCTATTTTCTCTCACAGTCTCACCACTCTGCTTCTCACTCAGAGAATACACATATATTACACAGACTCAATACAATGCCCTTATACAAAGAGAAGGGTTGCCTTCTAGGGTAAAAAACCCTAAACTAAGCATAAGTTCTACCATAAGATCATCCACCTAATGAATGGCCCAGATTGACTAGAAATTACTATACTTTTACAAGGCAATTTTACATCTTTTTTTAGCTTCGAGGGCGCTGCCCCC
>APFE031612612.1:0-29658 GCA_000404065.3 Pinus taeda
TTCAGAGTATCTCATCAAGTGGAAGAACTTACCTGCTAAATATTCCACATGGGAGGACAAGAATTTTATACAGAAGCATCAAGAACTACTCAAGCGTTGAGGACAACACTTTTTGAATGAAAGGGGCATGTTAGGCCCCTATATTACTAGTGTAACCCCTTATTATTATTAATACAACCCACTTATTATATTGATGTACCCATGCAGTGCCCATATTGTTACTATTGTGGCCCATAGAAGCCCACTATTGTTATTATTGTGCCCTTACATTATTATCGTTATGTCGGCTCTGATTATGTTATGACCCCTTAGACTCCTATATATAGAAAGGAGGTCTTTTCATTTGGATCATCAAAGGATTGTTCATTTATGTGATGTAAAGGAGGTTGCCCCCTCGAAGAGGCTGAATTCTAAGGCGTTGATCTATCTTTTCTTAAGCTGGTTTCATAACACTCTAGCTTACCTAAGCCTAGATTAAGCTTAAGCTTAGAATGTCATGTATCAGTCACTGATGTCCAAAAATCCATAGATTGAGCTGGTGCTAGCCAAGTTCATTAAAAAAACTCCAAAGTTGGATATAAAATCCATGATAACGAGGTAAAAAAAAATTGTAATCATGCACAAGAATTATAAATTGTAGGTGTAACTGGCATTCCTAACGATGGCCTTGTGCCACAAAGAGACAATGCAATCCATCAACAAGAGCAAGATGTGCAAGGTGGGCAAGAGGTGTTAGATCTCAATGTCAAAGTGGTGTTTTTTCCAATCATCCATCATTTGGTAAAATAGGGGTAGCTCCTACATGCGAAGGAAGAGTCCATTTTTTCTCTCACTAAGGCCAAACAAGACCTTTTATGAGAAGTGTTTTATATGCCAGTATAAATCCACACTATGTAAGTAACGATTGAAATGAATAACTCACTCGAAAGCCTAAAGCTTGGTTGTTTCCTTTTGTGAACCATTGCCCTTGGTTGTTAATATGAGGATTTCCCTTCTCTTTCTCTAGTGTCTTCAATTATCTCTCTTGAAGCTTATGCATTTGTAGTGGTGTTGTATTTTCTCTTTCCCTTGTGGAGGAGTTTTTCCTTCCCCCGTACCATTTTTGGTTTCAAGCTTTGTTTCTTACTTGAACCTTTTGCAAGGCCTCTTTATGGTATTTGGAAAGGTTCAGGTGAGAGTGGGGGATCACTCTTCTCCTTCCTTATACTCTTGGGTTGGGTTTGTCAAACACCCCCTTGGACATACCCTTTGATAGCATCACCTGTATTCTCAACTCTAGTCTTTTTAGGTGATCCCATTTTCATCCTAGCAATCTTTTTTAGTCTTGGACTAGGTTTGTTTTTCTTAGACCTATTGCTTTCTTCCCCATGTCTCTTCAAAGGGAGAAAGTAAGAAGGGGGTGCCTATTATTAGGAGCAGGCCCATTGGGGAAATACAAATATTCTCCATAGACTCGAATCTTTGCCTCATGGTTTCGAGACCTCACACAAAATCACATTCAGAGAGAAATCAAATAGATTGAGGAAGAAGCCTCCTCCCAAAGGATGTCACTCTCAGATACATAGGTTCTCACGAAATGGGTAACTATATTCAAGAATACCATACATAAGAGGGGAAGGTTTAATCAATATTTGAAAATTGTGGATTTTTATTGGCAAATGAAGTTTATACTAGGATGCATTCTCCTAGACTGCCATAAGCACCATGAGGATATTCTCTGCTCCGTTGAACACATGCATTGACACCTAAGGGACCTAGACCGGAGAATGGAGGGAATAGAACAGCATTTTGACATACCTCCTATAGTAGGAAGAATTGCTGAGGAACCAAACATCTTGTAATGGTTGCATTCTAGAATTGGATCACACATCCTAGTTAAGCAATGTCAATGTTTGATGTCTTTCTTGTCACTATTGCTCTAGTCCAAGGCCACTTAAGCCAATATTTCAGGTTGAGTTTAGTTTTTCTCATATTTGTTACTTCACAGTTATCTCTTTCTACTCTAAAGAGAGTTAACTGTTATTTTTTATGCTTATTATGATTGATCCTATGAGCATTTACGAGCCATTTATTTTATATGGTTGCACTAATTTCTACTTTATGTTGTATATAATTTTTTCTTATTATTTTAATTATAAGATAATATACAATAAAATAATACTTTAAGAAAAATTCATATTTATTTAATATATGTAATATATTTTTTAGCTGTAATAATCATTTTTAGATAAAGTAAATTTTTTTAAAATATCATTTTCAGTTTAATTATCAACTAATTTCATAGCATGCATCACATTCAAATGAATTCTAATCCAAACAATTAACATTGATTCTAATCTTGGAGGTGGGTTCTCTTAATGCTTTTTCAACCATATAAAACAAATTCTAAGGAATTCTGACTAATATGTTACATGGGTAAGGTTAGATAGACCATTTTTTCTTTCAGTGGACAATAATCATCACCATCACTAAAAAAACATATGTCAACATGAACTATGAATAAAATATTTGAATATAAGCCCATGAAGATGATGGGTGATGAATGAAGTGACACATGATCTTCGAGCTTACACTGTAACTTGAAACATCCATAATCTAGTGTATCTAGGCAATTCACAAAAACATCTAGAGGTTAAATATTCTTGCCATGCCTTAGTATCTAAGAAGTCAGAGCTATTATTGTGTACAAGGAATACTATGCACTATTTACCACTTCCATCATGATGGAAAACATGTGGAAACTAAAGAGAGTAATATTATGCATTTTTTACCACTTCCATGAGGATGGAAAACATGTGGTAAATAAAGAGAGAAACGTGAAGAAACTAAAACTTACTAAAATTCAAAACATTGTGTTATTTTCAAGAAGTGGTCCAGCGACACTATACCATATTTATTATTTTTTTTTATGGATAAAATATATTTTTGATTTACAAAATTCCATGAGTAACACAATGGAAGAAATAATATAAAATTTAAATGTAACTTAATTAAAAACCATGTTTATTAATTTTATATTTTATATAATAGAGAGAATATTTTACCCCTCCACGATTAAGATTTACGAAATTCCACGAGCAAACACAATGCAAGAAATCAAATAAAATTTAAAATAGTGCACACTGTCAGCAATCATCGCAAAAAGAATCACCTAAATCATGGTTTTATCATAACAATGTCATGCAACTGTTCAATTTGAATTAAACACTAACATATCCATGGCTCAACTTAGTAAATTTCTAAACAAAAATTGGTTGTCGTTGGATGAAAAAGCAGTTTATGTTGATCCAAGGGTTGCATTTCATCAAACGAAGACTACACTTATTATATATACTGCATGATCTCTCCATTTTTTTTTATCTCCTACCATGCACACTCTGTCTCTATTTGGCTCTCTCTCTCGTGTTAGAGTTGTGTGTTAAAAGGCGCCCTATACTTTGTGTGTTGTAATTTTTGTGCTCTCTGTGCTCTCTCTTATGTTGGAGTTGTGTGTTAAAGGCGCACAATATATTGTGTGTTAATTAGTGTGCACTATGGATATTGTGTGGCATATGTGTGTGCTATGATTTTGCATGTCCATGTATGTTTGGTGATGTGCTTTCTGTTGAAACTATATGCTATGTTTTTTTCATTTGTATCTATGCTTGGTGATATATTTTATGCAAAGGAGACAAGATCATGGTGGTTATGAAAGTGATGACAAAGTCGCAGCTGTGCTTCTCCAAAATTGTTCACCTCACCGATCGTATGGACTAGGGATCAAACTTACGAGGTAATGGCAGTGGCCGAAACTCCTTTAAATATTTGTGGGATCACAGTATAAGTCAGTAAAATTTTCATAGATCTTTGTCCAATAGATATATTGCAATAAAACTTACAAGGTAATGGCAATGGCCGAAACTCCTTTAAATATATGTAGGATCATGTTATAATTCAGTAAAATTTTCATAGATATTTGTTCACTAGATATATTGCAAGCTTTAATTTAACTTTCAAATTCTTGCCCTAATTTTGAAAGGAATCTTTCTTTCTCTGGTTTTGCTTCAAACTTCAGTGATTTCTGTGATTTATCCTTGAATTAAATAATAACTGAAGGCTTAATGAAATATTTCCTCTCTTATTTAAGTTTTGTGAGTTAGTCTTGAATTAAGTAATAGATGCTTAAAGAAACCATTATGTCTGGTTTCGCATGAAACGATTGCTATGTTCTGTGTTAATTAAATAACCAATGCTTAAGGAAATCATTCTCTCTCATTTTATCCAAGTGGCTCCAGAGACACACACAAGACAAAGAGGGCTTATGGAAACTCAAAAATCAAAGTGATCGGAATGATTTCAAACCAAGACAAAAGCGTAAATCTTGTCGTCCTGATCGCAACAGTGTGAATAGTTCGTCAATCGAAGCTCGTATGAGGGAGAACAAGCGAGTCAAAGTTTGGTTGACTTTTGCCGACTGAGCAAGCTTAAGGAGGCAGCAATTTGGACAAAATCCAACCACCAGATTTCGGCCAACCTGGGCCAAATTATGGGAAAATCTGTGGCATGTTTAATTTGTCTCCTTCAGTCATTTTTCAAATTTTCAAAAATGACCAATTATTGTTTATTTAAAACAAAATAAATATAATTTGGGGTGGCAGGGCACCAACCCCGCCACCCTCCCATATCCAATACATTAAAAAATATTTATTATGAGCCGACAGGCCATGACCCTTGTCGGCTCTCCCTCAACCATCAAAACTAAAGTTTAAATTAAGGGGTGGGCGGCCATGACCCTGCCACCCCCAGAGCCGCTCAACAAATGAGCCATTAAAGGTGGGGGTGCAGGTTGTCAACTCTGTTGCCCTCGCCACCTCCTGTATACACCTAAATGTTTGGGTAAATTAAGGCAGGCCACCCAAGACAATGGACCGGCCACCCTAACTTTAACCAAAAAAATTGTTAGATGGGTTAATTGGGAGGGGCGGGATTTGACCCCCCAACCCCTCCTTAACGAAATCCTATTATTACCACCATGCCAAACCATATTATTATTTAATCTACCCTCAAAATTTATATAAACCTAGCATTTTTCCAGTGCACCCAGGCATGGAGGAACCAGGAGTGGGCACAGAAAATGAGGCAGTTAAATTTTAATTAATTTTTTAATGCAAGTGGAACCATGACTGAGCGAAATTTCCAAGAGGGTGAAATATTTGTAGTGTCCAAATTGGACAAATTTTATGTCGATCTTACACCTCTCAATGACATGAACCTAATGGCGCAGTCAATTTCCTGATCTGACTAGCTAATTTGCAAAGGACCCAGAGGAGGGAATTTTTGAGGAATCTATGGGGAATCTAAATGATTGCTTGAGCCCCAGATTCTCAATTTCTTAGAATTCAGAAATTAGACAGTCGATTTTGTACTATTCGATGCCACAAATCTGATGGTGGATTTAGATTTTCCATTTTCTCATTTCATTCTCCAGCCACTTTTCTAAGTGGAGTGCAGGTGTCAACATTCATGTGCGACTAGTCATTTTCATGCAATTGATGCCGTGAGATTGATGGTCCAAATAGCTTCAGTAGTTTGACATCCGCTTCTTCAGATGGCATTGGATGTGAGGTATATGTAGTGTTCATATACTTCTTTTTGCTATGCATTGTGCTACACAAATCCTTGTTTGATGCTTGATGTGGGATCTTGTTTCTTACTTGTTTTCATGATTCCTACTTGATGTGATGCGGGATCATATGTGTGATGTACTTGTTGTCATGATTCGTCATGTTGTGTTTTGAGATCCCTTTTTTGTATGTTGATGGGAGACTCATGTTGTCGTCATTCATTTTTTCATTGAGATCCCTTTTATGTCATGTTGGTGGGATGCTCATCATGCATGAGTTTGTGTCATATTGATAGGAGTCTTTTGACTGAGAGTTCATCTAGCAGAACATCTCTTGGACCCAGTCCTACATGAGGGAATTTTCCTTGTATGATAGCGACATCACCTCTTATGTACATCATCACTGTTGACAACACTTAATGCAGTGGCCTACACCATCTTGACACCGGGGCTCGGAGACGTAGTCCCTCCTTGACGAACTCCGTTATCAACGGCTTATGTTTTCATTTGTCAATGATTGACATGTTCCTCTTCTTTACAGCATGCACATGTATTCATTTATGTTCTTTTAAAAATGCAATTTAACACATCACGAAAGTAAAAGGCCTTGGAAGGGTCCTTTGTTACACCCAGACCTAGATCAAGTGGTATTAGAGTGGTCTTCATGTGGATGTAAATTGCAATCATGAACAATGGAACGTGCAGCGATAGAGGATGAAAAAGCAATGTATGAGACCCTGCTCAAAATTTCCAAAAGCGTGGAAATAATGTATGGAACTCTACAAAAAGAGACAGAGGAAAAGGATCGATTGCAGCTTTAGTTGCAAGCCACGGAAGAGACCCTGGAAGAACTGAAGCACAACAAACATAATCTTCAAACAGAGAACATTGAATTGAAGATGCATCTGCATGAAGAGAAAGAGGAAAAACATATTTTGCAACGACCACTGCAAGCAAAGGACGAGGCCTTGGAAAAGTTGCAGCGTGACCCATGCGAGGTAAAAAGTAATTCTCTAAATTCATGTACGTTTCCTAATGATGATTTCATTGTTTTTGAAAATCATACCACAGGAATTGGCTCCAAACTATTGAAGAGAATGGGGTATGAAGGAAAAGGCTTGGGCATTGATGGCCAAGGCATTTTCAACCCCATCAAAGTAGAAGAATTACCCTGTCGAACAGGACTTGGGTATGTCCGAAAGGAAGTTGGGGAATGCGTTGAGACAACTAGCGAACCACTGACAATAGATGATGAGAAGCCCTCATCAGTTCTTTCTAAATCGATAGAGGAGGTAAAAGATGTTGATTTCCTTTCAGTTTTGTCTTCACATAGTATGATTTCTGTTGGAGATGTGGAGATACCAATTACAGGGACAAACATGAGGCTCCTTACCAGGATGAGGTGCAAGGAGGAAAAAGAACTTGGTGTTAATAACCAAGGCATAACTCAACCATTGGAGGTTGTGCAGAGACCTCAATTTGCAGGTTTGGGATACACCAATGGAGAATGCTCGAAGGTGTCATATGCTTTTGAGACATCATCGGAATCGTTGAGGAAAGAGAATGATGGGAACACATCCCCATCATCCCATGGCAGTAGCCATTGCAAGGAAGGAGCTGAGGAAATCTCTCATCGCCATACTTACACTAGAGACAGCAAGGAAAGGTATAACCAGTCTCGACATTCGAATGTTCATTTCGATTATAATCATGTTGTTAATGATGAACTTAAATCATGGAATCGAAAAACATGTACCTTTTGTGGATTACATAACCATACTTTTTCTAAGTGTTGGAAAAGAATAGCAGCACACCAAAGGAGGAGGCATGAAAGACCCTCTCAACAGCAAGTAAAGAAACATGTTAAGCAAATTTGGAGGAAGAAGATGTATTGCAGTTATTGCAATAGAGGTGGCCATCAAAGAGCCACTTGTTGGAGGCTCCATCCAGAGTAGCACCTTAAAGACTAAGCGTCAATGCATGAACCAGGTGAAACAATTGTTCGACAAGCAAAACCACCATAGGGGAATGACCCATTCACATTGATAAGTGAAAAATGGTTTCTAGATATGTTATCTTGTCATCGTCGTGCTTTTGTAAATCATTTGTTGCATTTTAAAATGTAAAAGTGATGATGTGTTTTCCATCACTTGTCAAAACAAAAATAGTGTTTGGGCTTATTGTTGTAAATCATGTGTTGCAGTGATGATGTGTTTTCCATCACTTGTTGAAGCAACAATGATATGTTGGCCTTGTTTCCTAGCTGGGATATCATTTCCATTTTGATGTAAACTTGACCACCAAGTATGTGTTATAAACTCGTGGCAAGTATGGGACGCTTGGGTCATTAATTGGTCATGTAAGACAAGCATGTAATTTGCAAAAATAATGTACTACAGGTTGCAGAGGTTGCAAGTGTCGGCTCATTGCTTAAGGCTCCGAAGAACAAAGGTGAAGGAGATGGAAGCGAGGCCTTTCAGGATGCTTGTGATGCAGATAAGGTACAAAGAAGTTGCAGATTATTTTTCATGCTTTTGGAGGACCAAAAGATCCTCAGTGGGGAGGATTGATCCAGGTGGCTCCAGGGAAACACAGGACAAGGAGGGCTTATGAAGCTCGAAAATCAAAGTGATCAGAATGCTTTCAAACTAGGACTAGAACGTAGATCTTGTTGTCCTAATCGCAATGATGCGAACAATTCGTCAATCCGAGCTTGTATGAGGGAGAACGAGGCAGTCAAAGTTTTGGTCAAAGTTGGACTATGGGCCAGGTTTAAGTGTCCTACAAATTAACTGACCCTGGGGCATGAAATCTAGCTCCCGAAAGCGGGTGAAATTGTGGCCTCGTTAAATTGCCCAATATCCCTTATTTTCGAAAGATTTGAAAATACCCCCTATTTTAATAAAATTCAAAAAAAAAATTATGAGGTGGTGGGCCATGACCCCCACCAGCTCCCTTCCCAACCGCACATGTTTAAAATTATAAAACGGATTTTATTTTGGGTTGGTGGCCATGACCCCGTCGAACCCCCCAGTTAGCCACATATATTACACCATACAAACTATGTGGGGTGGGCGGGCCACCTTTGGTGGACCCAGCCCACACCCCCAAACCACCCTAACCATACGTTATAATTAAAGTGAGGCTAACTGAGATTGAACCTGCTCGGCCTACGTGGGCTAGCCCCCACCAGGCGGCCCCATGAACCAACCTCCGCCCAAAAACTTAAATGCACCATATTAAAACAACGACCTCTCGTATTATATGATGGCTCCCACACAACGACTGACGGAAGTTAAGGGGCGGGCCACCCAAGGCGGATCCAACCCCATTAACAATTAAATGTAGCCCTCCAATACATTAAATTTGGGTGTATTGAAACCATTCTGTGTTGAAAAAAGGGGAGAAGTTGGGGTTTGATCACCCGACCTCCTACACCCATTTCGGGTTTCTTTACCAATCCGCCCAATCGTTCACATTGAAATATTTGCCCATCAAAAAAATTATATAAACCCTCATTTTCTCAGTGCACGGGGGCCAAGGGTGTGGCATAGAAATCGAGATAAAATATTTTTTAATTGTTTTGCAGGCGGAACAATGATTGGGCGAAATTCTCAGGAGGGTGAAATATTTGCAGTGTCCAAATTGGACAAATTTTATGTCGATCTTACACCTCTCAGCAATATGAACCTGATGGCGCAATCAGTTTCCTGATCTAAGCAACAGATCTTCATATGACTCAAAGGAAGGAATCTTTAAGGAATCTAGGGGGAATCTAAAAAATTCCTTAAGCCCCAGATTTTCACTTTCTCAGAAGTCAGAAATTTGACAATCCATTTTGCACTATTTGATGCCATAAATCTGATGGTGCATTCAGATTTTCCATTCGATCATTCTATTTTTCAGCCACTTTTCAAAGTGGAGTACAGGTGTCAGCATTCAACATGCAAGCAGTGATTCCATGAGAATCGACGCAGCGAGATGGATGGTACGACCAACTTCAGCATTTTGACATCCTTTTCTTCAGATGGCCCCAGGATGTGAGGTATATGCAGTGTGTTCATGTACTTCTTTTGCCATGAGATGCATTGTGCTGCATAGATCCTTGTTTGATGTTTGATGTGGATCTTGTTTTCTTACTTATTTCATGATTCCTGCTTGATGTGATGCAAAATCATCTGTGGGATGTACTTGTTGTCATGATTCGTCATGTTTTGTTTGAGATCCCTTTGTTGTTATATTGATGGGATACTCATGTGTCGTCATGTATGTTTGCATTGAGATCCCTTTTATGCCATGTTGGTGGGATGCTCATTATCATCATGCATGCATTTAGTTCATACTGATAGGAGTCCTTTTTGAATGAGAGTTACTGCAGCAGAACATCTCTTGGAGCCACTCTTGCGTGAGGGCATTTTCCTTGTATGATTGCGACGTCACCTCTTATGTACATCATCACTATTGACAGTACTTAATGCAGTGGGCTACACCATCTTGACACCGGGGCCCGGAGACGTAGTCCCTCCTGGACGAACTCTATTATCAATGTCTTGAGTTTTATGTTGCTGATGATTGTCATGTTCCTTCTTCTTTACATCATGCATTTAGGTTCCTTTATGCTATTTTAATTACAATCTTAATCACATCACATCACTAAAGCAAAAGATCTTGGTTAAATCTGGGAGTTGAGTCAACTCAGATCAAATCCTATAAAAAATTCCTTTTTTCGGATCCACGAGCAGTGATATCGTGCCCTGGTGACGACGCGAGAGGTGGATCTGTAGTCTGATGCAGACCGACTGCATAAGGAAAGCAAACAGACAAAGGGGACCTAACCATCACACCCTTTATTTTATTCAACATTATTATAATAATATATATATAGAATATAAATATATATATAATATAATTTATCTTTTAATTTATATAATAAGAGTATTAATATTAGTAAAAAGATAATACATAATATCAACATCATAAGTTAATATTTATTATTATAAACTTAATGAGTTGATAATAATAATTAATAATAATAAGTATTTGTATTCATTATTATTATTATTATTAATATAATAATTATCTAATGGAAGTTATCATTACGTATATCATTAGGGAAGTGTATAGATGTTATCGAGCTATAAAGACAGAGAACTAATAAGGTTGGAATGGAGGACAAGGAGGAGGGGGAAGCGAAGTGAAGATTCAAAGGGTTAATGGATATGCTAGAGAGGGTTAGAGGGAAGGCCAAATGAGGGTTAAAGTGCAGAAGGGACCAAGAGAAAGATATTTTAGTTGAGGTTGTGAGACCTGGGTTCTTGAGTGAGTAAGCGGATCTAATTTCTACTTACTTCCAAACCCTCATCTCTATTAAGATTGTGAGGATCCTTAATAATTTCAAGGGCTTCACGGATCTTTCGTTTATACTGATGCTTTTGCCTGGCAATTATTTTCATGTCTTCGAGACAAACATGGTGACATGTATTTGATGAGTGTTCTGCAAGTGAAGAAGATCGAATTCTACCATTCTTAATGTCAATGCCATGTTCTTTGAGTCTAATTTTGAAAGATATTCATGTTTCGCCAATATAACATTCTCCACATGAACATAAGACCTTATAAACACCCTTGAGTTGGATGTGATCAATACTATCCTTTATTCATATCATCTTCTATCTGATGGTAGGTAAGGGTTTGAAAGAGGTATCAATGTTTTTCTTTTTGAGAACTCTCGCTAGCTTATAAATGACACCTTGAATATATGGTAGATAGGCTTTATTATTAGAAGGTTGGGAGTTGGTTGAAGAGGGTCTTGTTCCATTAATGATTTTAGCTCTTTTGATGGTTTTATTGTTCCATTACTACCTACTTAAGAAAGTGCTAATAAAGGGATTGGGAAACAAGTATGTCAATTTAAGCTACAAGGAGTAGGGTGTTTCATATGGGGCTAAGGATTTGGGGATTAAAGGATTTAGTAGTTGGCTTGAAAATTAAAGGTGGTAAGATGTAATTGAGTATTGAATATATGGTTTAAAGCTTCAAAGATTGAATGACATTTAACTTATGTAGTAGTTTTTGTTTCCTAGCTAATTAGTATATACAAAGTTGAAGGAAAGAACAAGTCAGTTCATTATTGGAGATTATGTTAGGTTAGAAGAAAGCAACAAAAAAATCCAATAGAGATGATGTGTTTATAGGTGATACAAGACAACCTGAAACTCTGACTCCAACCTTTTAAAACATCGATGCCCTAAACATTGTTGCAAAGTATTGTACCTAAAATGAATTTCGAATTTCATCCCTCTAAGGGAGGGGACCCAAAGTTTTACTTTGAAGATGTATGCTCTCCCAAAAAGGGAAATCAAAATGTTTGATTCATTAAGTACAAACCATATATTTGGGTACACTTTTTACTCTTAACATGCATCCATGCTCCCTATATTTCAACACTCTCTAGATTTCTAAAGGATGTGATGTTAGACATGATAATCTTGAAGTACTTCATCTAGGATTACATTTGTATAGAATAATATTGTACTTAATATTTTCTATAGTGAATATCATTAGATTAGATAGTATGTTTAGGACCTAGTTGTTTCTTAGGATTAATAATTTAAAGAATAGATAGATTCTTCATCTATTGTATATGGATACTTGTCATCTTCACATGATTATGTGATAAGATGTCCATATTGATTTAGTGTAGGAATCTAGAAAGATGAGTTTCTTTAAGCTTTCTTCTTCTCATGCTATATTAATTTGGATTTTTGTAAGTTCTTGCATAAAGTATGTAAATTTTCAATAACGTGAATCGAGATAGTGAGGTATCATCTTCATGAGTACATAATTTTTATAAGTTTGGCTTCCAATGGGACAATGGGGTATCATATTCAAATGGCTCCTTTGGTGTTTCGGTCACATTTTATTCTTGAATTTTCTCTTTTTTCTGGGTTAGGGTTTGAATTACGTCGACTTATTTTAACCCTACCACTTGTTTCTTCCTCTTGGACTTCTACAAAATGGTTTCTAACTAAGAAATCTTGCCAACTATCTCCTTTGGCTTCCAAATGTGCTTCAGTTTTTTAACTCTTATTACAACTATGTATTGATGAGATCACCACCAACCTCAATTATGTGAATCAAGACATATAATCACCAACCAAACTCATGAGTACATAATTGTTATAAGTCTAGCTTCCAAATGTGCTTATAAGTTTATAATCTTCAGTTCTGCAGCTAAGTCTGAATTTTACATTAGAAAATCCACAACAAAAGAATGTCAAGAAATTCACAGAAATAAAGGTATGTAGAATGTTGAAATTATTTTTCATATAAGAGCTTAGATTTTGATTTATGGATGATTGTATTAAAAAGTTGAGGGCCTTACAAAATTGTTATCGCATTCATGATCATTATACCCTATCCCCTCATTATTACACTACCAATCATATCAAGTCCGATCGGAATCAATCACATGGAATTGATCCTTTGAAATCAGATCTGGGAAATTGTGGAAGGTAAAATCCGGACACAACACACCTTCTTCCATCATCACCTTACCTTTCCATCATTTAAATCTATTTTGTATTCATTATGCTCACTTCCAATTTGCATTTTGTTCATTCCCTTTCTCAAATCCTCCATTATCCCTGTCAGAAGGAAATAATCAAGGCTGAGACTTATTCTAACCATGGGAACACTTGTTTGCTTTAAACAAATGGAGTAAAATTTCTTCAGGCATATCCAAGGGTTAAAGACCAATTGCAGCAAGTAAGATGGCTTCAGTTTTTTGAGAAATTTGACGGGTATGAGACATAAGTTACCAAAGCCTTTGCTCGAGACTTCAATGGAGTTGAAGCAGAGATAAGAGATATCAAGCTCATCCTAACATAGTCTATTGTAGCAGAAGCTACAAAATTACCTAGAAACATGGAAAGTTGGTTTAAGAATAGGAGAATTAAAGAGAATGACTAGGTCCATTTCCTCAGAGAACCAGGTATGGATTTATCCATCTTCAAAAAGGGTATTCCAGTTACAACACTAAAGGGAAAATGGAGAAATTTGTTGGTAGTTGTTAAAAAATTTGTAACTTGTGAAGTTAGATTTGGGACTATGTTCTTCTACCATGCCAAGCTCTTGATGTATTTTGTTGATGGGAATGAGATTAATTTGCCTTACTTTTTACTTCAAAGTCTTAAGAAAATGGCATTTGGCATACAAAGAGAGTCTAGGTCCATTGATAACTCTCTTTATCATCATGGACTCATCAAAATCCTTGTAGAAGCACATTTGGAAGCTAGAGGAGATAGTTGGCAATATTTCTTAGTTAGAAACCATTTTGTAGAAGTCCACGAGGAAGAAACAAGTGGTAGGGTTAAAAGAAGTCGATGGAAGTCAAACCCTAACCTTGAAAAAGAAAAATTGAAGAATAAATTCAAGAACAAAATGTGACCGAAACACCAAGGGACCCATTTGAAGATGATACCCCATTGTCTCAGTACTTTGAGAAGTGTAAACAGAAAAATGACAAACAAGGTCTTAGATGAAAGAAAGCCAGTTCAAGCCTGAAATTACCTGAAGAAAAGAAGAAAACATAGGATAATAAAACAAAAAGACAAGACACTTGAGGTTCAGAAGTGAAATTGAGGAGAAGCAAAAGAATTTCAAAACTTTCAAGTGCACAGTCACCAGAAATGACTCATCTTGATGAAGAAGGGTATAAAAAACCACCTCACACAATCAGTCCAACACGAAAAAATCCAGAAATTGACCCAGTCTAGTAAGAGATTTATGATTATGTAGAATCCTTAGAACAAAGGGCACAACAAAAGGAATTTTTTTCTCAATATGAAATGGGTGAAACTTCAGCAACAAAACAAACTCCAGAGCATGAACACATAATTGAAGAAGATCTAAAATAAGACATATATGAGTTGGAGGTTCTTAACAAACACTTAACATAGGAAAGGGAAGCATCAAAAGTTTACAATGAGATACTTAGAACCCAAAATGATAATATACTTCTACACCTCTATAATTGGTATAAGAAGAATAAGAAACTTAAGGTTCAAAACAAGTTTCTTAAAAACAAAATCAAATGATTACAAAGCAGAATTCTGATGAAGAGACCAAGGACCACTTTCAGCATTAAGAAGAAGAAGGAAAGCACTAGTTTGGATGTGCTTGCACAGGATTCATAAATCATACACTAAAGGAGAAAAGAAAAACCAGTTTTGAATTTTTGGTGCACGAGGACATGCAAAATCTTTAGTGTGGGGGAATGTTGAAGTCTGAATTATTTCTTTTTTACTATGCTTTTACCATCTCATTTCACCTTTTTGTCACCATTTTATAGCAATCTCAGCATGCTCAAGTCTAAGTTCTACTCTTAAAAAGTTATTTATCATCCATAATTAGAATCTCTGTTTCTTACTGAATTATAACGAAAACATTCTTATAGTGGTAGAATCATAAACACTCTGCAACTAATGTTGGTTTTCGTAGCAATATTCATGGTTATACAAGTTGCAACACTTAGATAAAATGATGAATACTACCTGAAGATGACAAATTTCCACCATATGGATGACCACATACTAGAATGATTTGGTAAGCTATGAGGCTTGCGAAATTTTAAAGTCAAATTCAAAGTCAAACTCTAAGAATAACATGTAGCAGTCAAATAAAGGTAGCATAGGAATAGAATGACATCAAGCAAGTGTGTTGAAGATTTATTCATCTGTTACAATATGGATTGAAATGAATCTCCTATGACTTACTCTTTCAGTAGCAAGTCATAAAGAGATTGAGTTTCAAAGGGAATCTATTTCGTAGATGTCAAGTTAGCTCATTTCGTGTCGTCTTAAAACTCTTAAAAATCATTTTATGAAGTTTGTATAAATGATGTAAGCTGAGACCTAAAAAACAAGTTTGAATGTTAAGTTCATAATTATTTTATTGTGAAGACTGGTGATACTCTGTTCCAAATTAATATAATTACTTTGTTCTCAATGTGTGCGTGAGAGATATTGTGATTGATAACTAACCTGCAATCACGAGAGGGCCCCCTATTGAGTTGTGAGGTTTTGCTTATATTTTTGTTTCACATTTTTGACTTGTTTATAGAACTGTGGTTTCTTTTAAGAATTTGTTTTCGTCATAATTACATTTTTATTTTAGAGTACTCATAAAGAGGAAAACACCAAAAAGTTTTGATTCTTGAATGCATCTTCTTTCCAGCACTTAATTGTTTCATAGCTTGATTCAATTTCTTAAATGATGATGATATACTCTTTAGAGGTTAAATGCGCACACAAGTAATAATTCTAAAGTTATAAGTTTTCCATTTCTGCAAGTAGGAATTATATTCTTTTTACTGCCATTTCTCTTTCATGCAATTAGTATAGAATTTCCTTATTGCAATTAAGTGTAGAAGTTTTTTTATGCAAGATAGTGTAGAATGTTTTCAATTATGCAAAATAGAACTAGATTTTTTTTCTTGAAATTGGGTTTCTAGTATTTCCTTTCATGGCATTAGAAGTAAGTTTGGACGTTGAGAAATGGCAACAAGAAATTCCATTTTAATTTGCCCTTGAATTAAACTAAGAATTAAAAATCGAATTCTATTCTCATAGCAACTTGTAAATAGTTAATTAACTTAATTAGCTTAGGAATTTTGAGTTGGAAGTCTTTCTATAGTCATGTAGATGTTCTCCCTAAGTTTTAGGGGTCCAATATGAGTTTAAATTGAGTTGGAAATTAGATCACTCAGTTTACTGAGTTAAGTTCAGTTAAATTAGTTCCAAACTATTTGTGGAACTAATAGAGAGTTAACAGTCAGTTGGTGCACTAGTGCATCAAAAAGTGTCACTCTAGTTAAGTGAAGATTCTGTCATCAGAAACTCATGCATGTTGATTATGAGAAAGACCTAGTTGAGACTAGAGTGTAGGGACAATGTACTATCAGTTGTATTATTCATTGGAGTGTAAATATCATGCATGCATAAAAAATTGTTCCTATGTTTGGATTGCGCAGTTTTGGAAGCATGAATTCCCTTTAAATACAGGTTATTCATCCTAGGAATTACGTAAGAGATTAGGAGCTTGGAGAGCTGCAGAATTGGCTAAGTGTTGGCCAAGATCTAGCTTGTGAGCTAAGAGAGTTGAGCATACTTGTGCAGAATTGTTCTAGTGAGAAAAAGCTTTGTATCTTCACTCATATTTCTAAGATATGAACTACAGATAGAAGAGTTTTGAGCAATGGCTTTCCCCAAATACATCTTGTGTTATGTGCCATTGATTTATCTTCTTCTTGTTCATATTGTTTTCATCGATCTATTGGATTCCGCTGGTTGAAAGTAGAAGTATGTTCTTGTACTGGACTTTAGTACATTGCATGAGCTTGTGAATGTACAAGAAATTCTACATGGTATCGGAGATGAGAACAATATACTAGAGGAGATTTCAAAGTTTTGAGTTTTGGGTTACAGTTGAAATTCGAATTTGCAGTACATACTTCACGATCGACAGATGGCATTCTATGATTTACAGCTCGAGTATGCTTTGGAAGGCAACTTAAGTTTTATAGCCTGGAGGGACATAATGGAGGTTTTGATAGAGGATAATGGATTGAAGGAATTTGTTCATCAAGAAATTCCTAAGACAACAACATCAAATGCACATAATTTGGTCGAATGGAAGAAATGTCACAAAGGCGAGGCAGATAATCCTTAAGGGAGTTTGAGACCACATTGTCTCGAGTCTCCATGGTAAGGAAACTCCGTATGCTATGTGGAAAACATTTAAGAACTTGTATCAGAACAACAATGACCAAAGGAAATTGGAATTGAAGGACAAACTTCGAAAAATCAAAATGGAGAAAGGTGAGACGATTCCAAAATACTTGACCAAGTTCACTCAGTGTCGTGATGAACTTGGAAGTGTTGGAATCATGGTTTCCGAGGATGATATGGTGAGTCTTGCTATTCTAGGACTCCCAAAGAGGTGGCATAGTTATCAAAACTATTTCAATGGTCGGGAGAAGCTGTCGAATTGAGAACGACTATGGTCGGATTTGATGCAGGAGGAGATTAGGAGGAACACCAGGGATGACTCTTCATCAAATATTGATGATGAAGAGAGTTGTGCCTTAGCGATTAAGTTGAAGAAGGGGAAAGGGAAAGCTTCCCATTCCAATTCATATTCTTATCATGGATGTAAGAAGAAAGAAATGACAAAATTTAAGTGCTTTCATTGTCATGAGTTGGCCAATTTTGCTACAAATTGTCCACTCAAGAAGTCCAATAAGAAGTCCTCAAGAGGAGTGGTGGGTGAGTCTTTGGCCTCTCAATTCGAATTGGAATTTTCCCTCATTGCATGTATGGTGTCCTAAAAGATGGGAAGTGTATGGTACTTAGATAGTGGAGCTTCATTCCACATGACGGGCGACAAAGTGTTATTCAATGTCCTGGAGGAGAAAGATCTCCATATGCATATCGAGATGGGTGATGGTGGGAAGTATAATGTTATTGGATTAGGCACGATTACTTTTCAGAGGGAGCATGGGGATCCACTCACCTTGAAGAATGTTACGTATGTTCCTGGGCTAAAGAAAACCTTGGTATCCGTTGCCATGCTTAAGGATAGAGACTATGATGTGATCTTCTCGTAAGGAAAGGTGTTCCTTCAACACATAGCCACGGGTCAAGTAAAGAAGATAGGGATTCAGGTGAATAATCTTTATAAGTTGGAGGTAGAGGAGTGTGTATCTTTGAGCACTAAAGCAGAAAGGGTGCAAAGTCGAGACATTGGCGAGTTATGGCATAGGTGATTGGGCCACTTTCATCATGGGGCTTTGAAGATATTGCCACAGATCTCTACCGGTCTTTCCAAAGGTACGCTTGAGCAAGTTGATACATGCAAGGGGTGTACTTTGGGAAAATACACAAAGTCTTCCTTTCACAACAGAGATAGTCGAGAAGAAGCTATTCTAGAGCGAGTCCATTCAGATGTGTGTGAACCATTCTTGATAGAATCCACGAACAAACACATGTATTATGTATATGTTTTGATGACTCTTCTTGTAAATGATGGCTATTTTTCATGCAGAAAAAGGATCAAACTTTCACAAAGTTTTGTCAGTTTAAAGCATTGGTGGAGAAATAGTCAGGCAAGAAGGTTAAATCTCTACAGACCGATAATGGTGGTGAGTATGTCTCAAACAAGTTTAAGAACTTTTGTGCAGCGGAAGGGATTAAATGAGAGTTGACACACCCGATAACCCTCAACAGAATGGGGTGGATGAGCGGAAGAACACAAGCATAGTAGGGGTAGCAAGGGTAATGTTGCATGATCGGGGCCTACCACTACTCTTGTGGGTTGAGGCATGCAACACAATAGTTTATGTTCAGAATTGTAGCCCACATCAGATACTTGAGATGAAGACACTAGAGAAGGCTTATTCCAGCAAGAGGCCAGATGTTGGTCACTTCAGGATTTTTGTGTCATCGGTATATTTCCATGTGACCAAAGATTCATGTAAGAAGCTTGAGCCTACAATAGATATGGGGATATTTTTGGAGTACACTAATACACCTCACAACTATCGGGTGCACTTGCCGACCAACAAGATGACAGTGCTTCACAAGGATGTCATATTCGATGAGGAGAAGTCCATGTGAGTTTCCCTTGATGGGGAGATTGGGATACATGTGGATGAGGAGCTTTTAGCTCCTAAGGTTGAGGAGCTTTAGATTGATGTGGAGAAGCCACATGCCGAGGATCCGGGAATGGAGACATCCACTCAGGCAGAGTCTTCCAGAGAGGGAAGAAAGCACACCAGAGAGGCTGACAGATTGTTGGATGATGCATGGGAGAATGTGGGAGCACCCACTTCTCAATGTAGGAAGAGGAGGTCACCTAAGAGGTACACTGGATACATGGCTCTTATGGGCGAATGTGTTGTGGTAGAGCCATCTTCCTTTAAGGAAGCAATGCAGCAGCCGGTTTGGGTTGATGCCATGGTGTAGGAGTATGACTCAGTTCGTAAGAGTTTTTGGGATGTTGTCCCAAGACTGGAGGACAAGTCCATAGTGAGGTTATGTTGGCTTTACAAGGTAAAACAAGCTGCAAATGGTAGTGTGGAGAAGCATAAGGCTATATTTGTGGATTGTGGCTTTTCACAAGTAGAGGGGATTGACTATGATGAGACCTTTGCTATTGTTGCAAGGTACTCGTCAATCAAATCTATATTGGCACTATCAACACAGATGGGTTGGAAGATACATCATATGGATGTGAAGACAACCTTCCTTAATGGCATGATTGAGGAAGAGGTGTACATAGAGCAGCCTGAAGGTTTTGAGACCTTTGACCATGAGTTGCATGTTTGTTGGATCAAGAGAGCGTTGTATGGGTTGAAGAAAGCACCCTGTGCTTGGTACACCATGATAGATAGCTAATTCACCAGGTTGGGCTTCACGAAGAGTGAAGTGGATGCGAACCTGTACCACATAGTAGTGGAAGGTAAATTTTTTATCATTGTACTTTATGTTGAGGATCTCATACTCATAGGTGATGATCAGCTGATCAAGTCTTGCAAGGAGGACCTTGCAACAGAGTTTGAGATGAATAACATGGGGCTCATGCATCACTTTATTAGCATCAAGGTATGGCAGGGAGATGGGGAGTTGTTTGTGTCTCAGGGAAAGTATGCCAATGAGATACTCAAGTGACTCCACATGGAGAGGAGCAAACCCATGGAGACTCCTCTAGTAAGTAACTGGAGGAAGGAAGATGTTACTTCAGGGGAAGTAGTGGAAGCTACTGTTTATAGGAAGCTTGTGGGTTCACTCATGTACTTGGTGAACACACGACCGAATATGTGCTATGCAGTTAACCACTTACTCAAGCGATGGTTAGGCCTACCAAACTATATTTGAAGGTGACAAAGCATGTGTTGAGATACCTCAGGGGCACTTCTTAGTATCGATTACGGTACGTAGATAGAGGGATTGAAGCTTCAAGGCTTCAATAATGCAGATTGGGTAGGGATTCCATATGATCGGAAGAGCACATCAAGAGGGATCTTCAGTATTAGGTCAGCGACAGTTTCTTGCTACAACAGGAAACTTAGATTGGTTGCACTCAGTTCGGCAGAGGTAGAGTACATGGTTGTGATTCAGGCAGCATGTGAGGCCATCTGGATGAGGAAGATCCTGGTTGGTTTGTTTAGTCAGCAGATAGATCCAAATGTGATTTACTGTGATAATCATAGTTGTATCAAACTCTCTGAAAATCTAGTTTTTCATGATTGGTCCAAGCATATTGATATCTGATATCATCATCTCAGAGATTGTGTATTGAGGCAGATTATGTTGTTATAGTACATTCCTATGGAGGAGAAAGACGCTGACATTTTGACAAAAGCATTTACAAGATGTAAATTCAAGTTTCACAAAGACAAGATCATGGTAGCTGATAATCTCTTTTTTGTTGAGAGGGAGTGTTGAGAAATGGAAACAAGAAATTTCGGTTTAATTTGTCCTTGAATTAAACTGAGAATTAAAAATCGAATTCTATTCTCATAGCAACTTGTAAATAGTTAATTAAGTTTAATTAACTTAATTAGCTAGGAATTTCGAGTTGGAAGTATTTATATAGTCATGTAGATGTTCTCCCTAAGTTTTAGGGGTCCAGTATGAGTTTAAATTGAGTTGGAAATTCGATCACTCAGTTTACCGAGTTAAGTTCAGATAAATTAGTTCCAAACTGTTTGTGGAACTAATAGAGATTTAACAGTCAGTTGGTGCACTAGTGGATCCACAAGTGTCACGCTAGTTAACTGAAGATTCCCTCATCAGAAAATCATGTATGTCGATTCTGAGAAAGACCTAGTTGACACTAGAGTGCAGGGATAATGTACTATCAGTTGTATTATTTACTGGAGTGTAAATATCATCCATGCATCAGAGATTGATCCAATAATTGGATTGCGCAGTTTTGGAAGCATGAATTCCCTTTAAATACAAGCTATTCATCCTAGGAATTATGCAAGAGATTAGGGGATTGGAGAGCTGCAGAATTGGCTAAGTGTTGGCCAAGAGCTAACTTGTGAGCTGAGAGAGTTGAGCATACTTGTGTAGAATTGTTCTAGTGAGAACAAGCTTTGTATCTTCACTAATATTTCTTATATATGCAATACAATTATCGAGGATTTGAGCACTGGATTTCCCAAGATACATCTTGTGTTATGTGCCAATTATTTATCTTCTTATGTTCATATTGTTTTCATTGATCTATTGGCTTCCATTGGTTGAAAGTAGAAGTAGATTCTTGTCTTATGCTTTAGTACATTGCATGAGCTTGTGAATCTACAGGAAATTCTACATTGGATTTCGTAATTTAGATAAGTTTCAATTCCTGCAAGATAGTGAACTTCAAATTGGTTAATTAGGATTTGATATAACTTTTAATTGAAAGAACATGTGCGTAATTATTCTCTAAATTACATTAAAACATTTTTACATACTTAGGATTAATTTCATTTCTATAATCAATTAGTTAACAGAAATAATGCTAGCATATATAGTGCACATACATTTCATAAGTACACGAATCCTAGTTGACACTTAATGAAGTAATTTAAGAACAATTAAATTACCCAACAGTGAAACTTATTGATCTGCAAGAGAAACCCTAATGTTATCTCTTCACTATGCAACCTCTCCATCCACAAGATTTAATCGTATCCTACTCCCACAATTTTTTTGCTTTGCTTTCCAGTGATTTCAATGGTCCGATTCTATTAAATTTTATGCAAATTAGCAAGAAATTTTTGGTATTATGAGGATTTAATATTTAAGTTCCTTTGATTTCATCTAAATGTTGTTATTCCTGCCTACTTACAATTGTATTGACTTCCCATTATCACATCCATAATGTATGGAAAGTCAATTAAGCCCCCATGCTACATGTTCAAATACAATACATGTGCGTGGAAATTGGATTACTTCTCTTATATCAAAATTCAAGCAAAGGATTACAAGAAGGAAACCATTGCCAATTAGAAACACATTGCTTGAAGTCACACCCATAATGCAAGAGGTTGGTGGTGATCGCATGAGTACATAATTGTTATAAAGTCGACCGCATTGTTTCATTTCATTTAGAGCACAATTGTGAGCACTAATTCAAACTAAATCCAATTCAAAGATTAAGTCGAAGCAAGAGATCTCAAGAATAACACAACGATTTGCACACAATTCGAAGTATCCACATTAATTTTTCATAGCTCATATTTCATATATATTAAAAATATTAAAATATTGTGTGTGTGTGTGTGTCCTCCCCACGTGAGCTCAATTCCCACCTGTGACATCTTAAGCTCATATTGAGTATTTTTTGTAATGGCTTTGATCTTTTTTATCTGAGTAGTCCCTTGAGGATTGAAACATATATATTCCTCATATGAAATATATAGTATTTCTCATGGAAATATAATATATTATAAATATATATATATAAATTTAATATATATAATATATATATATATATATATATATATATATATATATATATATATATATATAATATATATATTCATTAAAGAGAGAATATAAAAATATACTATCAACTTGTCACGAGTGAATAACACATAAGTATCAGTAGAATGTAGAAACAAAAACCAATACAAACTGATAAACCGAAACCTCCATTGCATCCTCCAAAAAAGAATAACAAAATTATGATTGTACATCATATGTATGAACAACAAGACAATAGAGCCAAAAAAAGGAACCAGAAAGACACATTTCTCTCCATGGACTCGGTCTTGACACCATCATCAAACTCATAGCACCTAGTAGTACTAGTGGGTAAGGCAAAGGCTTCTTTAGAAAAACCATCAACTTCCATGTTAAGTTCGCATAAAATGTGGCAAAAGGTAATGAATTTGAAGGAGCTTGCAATGTCCCTGATATTTGATAGCAAAGTCTCCATACCAATAATGTTTACTTCAACCCTCTTGTTAGCCTAATGGATTACAAGTTTTGAGTCTCCCAAAATCTACAAGGATGAGAGGCCTCTCTTTCTAGCGAACTCCAACAAAAATCATAATGCCATAAATTTTGCCTTTTATTGGAGCCTCTACCTAAGGAGTGATGACAATAAATGAAATGAAAATAGCTAATATATAATGCCACCCCTATGCTACATCAAGGAGGATGACAATGACTAGCCCCATCAAAGTAATCCCAAGGGGTACCATAATCTATTTCAAGCATAATCGAGATTCTGGGTTTACTTGGATTTAGATCTGATATATAGTCTTGAGCCAAAGCTGCCATATTTGTTGCACACACCTTTGGTAGTTTGACGTTATCCTAAAAAACACATAGATTATGAGCCCACCAAATAACTGCTACCAATAAACATGGAAGGGTTTTGAAAGGGGAAACTTGCTTGTCCAACCATTAGAACCTGAAAGTGTCACTTATTGAGGCTTCAAACCACCTCGATTTTGGATCAAAAGTTTACTATAAAAATTTACATTCTTGAGTGAAACATTGTAAGAACAAATGGTTATGGGATTCTTCATAAGACCTGCAAAGAGGGCATTGGTTTAGGCCATGCCATCCCTGTCAAGGAGAGCTTGTCCCATGTAAATAGTTTAGAACTAAGCATCAACCGAGCCATTAATTTGGCTTTTAAAGGAGCACATGTACGTGTTAGCCTTGCTGGCAAAATGCCCACAAATGGATCCATATAGGCTCTTAGAGTCTCCAAAGTTGCTTAAAAACATGCCAATGAGTCCATTAATGCCCTTGAAATCTTCAATTTCTGCTCATAGATCATCTAATGATCAAAATCAGCGCAAGAGGAAAGCCCTTGGAAGGGCAGAGATGCACTATCGGGAGGCTAAAAAGCTTAAAAAACTATGAAAAACACACAAACACAGGCTTAAACAGAGGGATGAATAGCCACCATTAGATCTGGCTGATCAATGGCCCAGATCTAGGCGGCTAATCGCAATTGGCCGAGTAGAAGGGACAGTCTAAAGGTGGGTGCATGACACTGTCGATCAACGATCGCCGATGATCGGATCAGCGGGTCGCATCGACAGTCACAATGGTCGCCCGAAGGCCCATTCCACCATATAACAAATCTCGGGAGACATATTGTCAGGAAACAGGAGTTCGAAAAGGAAAAGAGAAGGGCCACAACACACATAGCCAAATCAAACAAGATCAGGGAGCATCAACAACACAGCTTAGCTGAAGACAACAAAGATCATGGAGTAGACAATGCAATTGTCCAAAATAAACAAAAAGATCAAAGGCCACAAGGCAACTCATCAAAACAAGCATCATGGGGCATCTCTGGCACAAGAGAGCTCCTAGACAGCACAACAAACTACCCAAAATATCTGAATGCAATTATTCTTCTATCAGAAGAAAAAACCTCCGAACCATGCTGCCTATTTAGGGAATCAATCAGTTGAAGAGACAGAGGGATAGATTAAGACCTCTCAAGCCTCAAAAGGCTCAACATCATTGTAAAGAGCTATAAATATCTGAAAGCAAAATGTAATAGGGGTTCAACTTTTGGATATTATTCCTCCTCTGCTCATTCAATCTTCTCATCTTCATTCTAGAAATATAAGCTTCTTTTGCCATTATATGCTCAATGTCCATTCTCTTTTCTGTTCTATGCTTCCACTTAAACAATTTGTTCATGTTTTATTTGTGTCTAAGGCCAGATAACTGTCATCTTATCTCTACTTTGATACATTAGATTTACAAGCTTCTTCGTTGCCTGTAGCTAGCCATCCATATGTGGTCATATATGCATCTGCTAGTATAGTTAGTATTCTTTTTTGCTGCCTGTAGCTAGCCATTGACGTATGTTTATGTATGCAATCTACTGGCATAGTCAGTATTCTCCATCTGTCCATTGAATTTATAACTTATTGAGCATTAGTGGTCTAATGCCTTGTATTGGTGAGAGCATTCATGCATGCATTGAGTGAAAACAGAGCTGAAATGGTTATCTAACTTGATCCAAACCATCATTTATTCCAATAGTTCAGAGAATAATATTGAAGATTATATGTTACCAGGCATCTCCGATCTGCAACCTAGGAAAGTTTCCTAGAGTGATAACATAATTGGTGCCGTTTCCGGGGAGAGGAAACTGAAGCTCAGCTTCCCTAGGAAACGACATAGATCCAGCTTTGATGATAGACAAATTATGGGCACCTTTTTCGTTGTAATAATCTATTTAGCGACTCTACTGGAGGCCGAACCTCTTGGTGACTCCACTTCATAGTTCTGGCTCAGTTTCTGAGGCATACTCGGAGAAATCCTCAGAAGCTACAAGCTGACCTAGTACCCGACCCTGAAAAAATCATCAAAGAGAGAAAGGTATTGCAGAAAGGAGCATCAGGTTAAGGTAAACCTAAAAAATCTTCTATATCTCTTCAAGAAAGGCTTGTAATAGAAAAAATACATGTTGAGAGTATAGCATCTAATACTAGCAGTGAAGTAAAACTCTCAGAGATTCATGAAGCTCCTTATTCTTTAGGTTCTCATTTTGTTGTAAGCCCAAAGAAAACCTCACCTCCTATCCATCATACTCCTTTAGTCCTATCAGTCACTCCTCAGCCCTCTATTATTCAGACTGCCGTACTCTTTTAGCCACCACAACTATGGCAGGGCCACATGCACCTACCAAAATGGAAAGAATCATAGCTGCTAGATATGGACCTCTAATACTGCCCACTCCTTTGAATGCCATGCCTACTGGAGAATATCAGAAATATGGGCCTAAGTTCATTGGGACTGAAGGTGTTACTGCTGAAGAACATCTTGAGTCATTCTATAGCTATGATGATAATCGAGACATTAGTGAAGATGATGTGTGGATGAGAGTCTTTGTCCAAAGCCTAGATGGAGAGGCTAGAAAATGGTTAAGAGAACTAACCCCAAGATCTATAGCAGATATTGAAGCTTTAGATGATGCATTCCTGAAGCATTGGGGGGATAAGAAGGATCTCCTCCACTACCACACTGATTTTGGTAACTTAAAGAGGGAAAATGGTGAGTTTCTGTTTGATTTTAATAAGAGGTTTAACCATATGTACAGAAAGATACCAGCTGAAGTAAAACCCACTACTACCTCTACTAAACTCACCTATGCCAATGCTTTTGGTTCTGACTTCTACCTACTGTTGAGGGAGAGGCGATGTGCTACTTTAGCTAACATGCAGGATGCAGCCTGGAAGTGGAATCGAACATCATGGCTGCAGAGAAGCTCAAGGGAAATGTTGATAGAAGAAGACAAAGGGGCGAGTCTTCATCATCCTCTGATCCTAAGATAGATAAAATGACTAAAATTATCGAGTCATTAGCCTCTGAAATCTCCAAATTGAAGGTTGAGCAGCACCAGGGGAAAGGAAGAGTGCCTAATACCTTTGCTTCTAGAAATCCAAATCCAAATCCATATAGAAGAACAAATGATTAGTTGCAGATTTTGCAAAGAAACAAAGATGCTAATGAAGACCAAAGGGTGAAGGCTCCTTTTCGTAATGGAGTCATGGAAGAAGAGCAGTTTGAAGAAGATGATGAGATTTACTATATGGAAGACAAAGGCAATGCTTCCTTTTTGACCTCAACTACCTATGAAAAGTCATTATGCAATGACCAGATCAGCCAAGAATGGGATGGTAAAGCTATTCTACAAACTGTAGATTAGCAAAGATATAATTTGAGGTCAAAGATAAATAATGCCAAAGAAACTCCTGTTCAAAGAGCTACTATCCCTGTAGTACAACAAGCTAATAAGAAACAACAACCAGTTGTTGATCCCATCGTCCTCAAAGCTCCAGCTCATGAGGTAAGAGGCCTCGACAAGTCACCTTCTCCTTTTAGTTTTCAATCTGAAATTCAGAAGCTAACAATACCTATGCCTCTGATTGAACTAGTGAAGAATGATTCCTTTAAAAGATCCATCATCGAAGCCCTTGAGCCTAAAGCCATCCAAGCCTCCACTGACCATGTAAATATGCAAGATGACAAGCCAGCTATTATTCTCAGCCCAATGATTGAAAATTGTGAAGACAGCTCCCCATCATTCTATGTCTCTCTAACCATTCATGAAAAAATCCTTCACAACTGCCTTTTGGACACTAGAGCCAGCCATAATCTAATGCCTCAGGCTGTCATGGATGAGTTGGGTCTTGACATCACTAAGCCTTATCATGACCTATTTTCTTTTGACTCTAGAAAAGTGAAATGTCGAGGATTAATCAAGGACCTAGCCATTACTTTGTCTCAACTGCTTATGAAAAGCATGATGATAGATATTGTGGTAGCAGATGTACCTCCCAAGTTTGGCATGTTACTTTCCAGAGGTTGGATCAAGAGATTAGGTGGATCATTACAAAATGATATGTCGTATGCTACTGTCCCAGTTTTCAGAGGTGAGAGCAAGAGATTATACAGAGAAGCTCAGCTGGCTTATATAATCAGTGATGAAAATAATCCCACCAATCATCCCATATATGCTGTTGACACTGATTTTGGAGCTTATATTCTTCATGTTGAAGAATCCCAGTTGGCGTCCACGCAACTCAACAAACTAGTTTGCCAGATCGCAGAGGAAGAAAACCCACATATTTGGGATATGTTTTTTGATGGGGCCTGCTCTAAAGAAGCTGCAGGGGTAGATGTAGTCCTTGTGTCCCCAACACAGGCATACATTCATTTATCTTTCAAATTAACCTTTCAGGTCACAAACAACATAGCAGAGTACGAAGCTTTAATTCTGGGCTTAAGCGCTACTAAAGAAATGGGCATCAAAGGCCTGAATGTGTTTGGGGATGTAGACCTCATTATTCAGCAGGTAAATAAAATTTTCCAAGATAAGTATCTAAGGCTGAAGGCATACAGAGATGAGGTATGGAGGCTCAAGGATGTTTTTAATTTTAGCATTTCTTACATTCCAAGAACGAAGAATCAACTTGCCGACTCCCTTGCTGTGTCTGCTAGCACGTTTATTCCTCCTTTGCCTCCTAGATTGACATATGAAGTTCAGGTAAAATATAGACTGTCTTTGCCAGACAATGTCAAGTATTGGAGAGTTTTTGAAGACGATGAGGAAATTAACAGGTTTTTACAAGTCATTGAGGAATTTGCTGAAACGCACATCGACCAGGAAAATGAAACCATGGAAGAATGTGGCCAGTCCAAGCTAAAAAGTGAGATCAGTCGAGGAAGCATCATCCAGCTGCCTAAAATCACATACCAAAGGGATTGGTGCCTCTAGAGAATATTTTCGATCATAATGACGTGCCCTATAAGCCGACCAAAATAGAGAATGAGTCTACTATCTGTAAACATAATATAGGGAGCCCAGCCCATCCGAAATTCATCAATTTGTCCACCCATTTGTCTTCTGCCCAGAATTCCGAGTATTGCGCCCTCATGAAGCAATTCCATGATATTTTTGCCTGGGAATATAGTGATCTTAAAACTTATGACACAAACATCATACATCATAAGATTCCACTGGAAAAGAATACCACCCATTTTAAGCAGAAGTTAAGACCTATCAACCCTCTCTTATTGCCTTTGATTGAGAAAGAGATCAAGGAGCTGTTGGATGCCAAAATTATAGTTCCCCTAAGGTATTCAAAATGGTTAGCTAACCTTGTGGTAGTTGTTAGCGCTTGAAATTTCACCTCAGGCTGAGAAAGGCAAATCTCAAAGCTACATCAAACCATTCAGCCTCGTAGCTAGCCCTACGGGGCAAGAGAAGGCTCTCTCCGGTCTATCTCGTAAAATCTTCAATGGATGAGATAACCAATAAGGTAACACTAATATTAGGCTAGTAAACTGATTAGAAGGATTGATTTTGAAATTTTTGGGTTTTTGGTGGCAAATTGAGGAAGTGGCAATTTTGGGTGCGGGGATTTGACACAGTTTCTGCAGGGGGTTCTTTGGGGCGAGATAGGAGACCGTATTGATGCCTTAAGCTGAGGTGAATGGATGAGAAATACAGGT
>APFE031612616.1:820-15284 GCA_000404065.3 Pinus taeda
TTATATAGGATACCGGAGGTAGCCCCACCTACCGCCACTTCTTTGATCACTGCTAAGAAAGGCAGCAAGCTCATCTCCCAGACCAGGAAATTCATCTGTATGGTTCGCTCCCAAAGTAAGGGAAAAATCGTTGCTACATCCATGACCCCCGCAAAGGGTTCCTCCACGCAGCAGCAGCAGCAGAGGGATACAGTCATGACAGAACACAGGAATAGCTTCTCCTCACCCATAGGGGTACCACACAAGTTTCAGGTGGGCAACAAAGTTTGGTTACATCTGCAGAAAGAACGCCTTACCAGAACCCATCAGAAACTCAGACCACTCCGACATGGTCCTTACACCAGTACCAAGGCTATGGGCAACAATGCTTTGAAGCACAACATTCCTCCATTCCTTCGCCTGCACCAAGTGTTCAATGTGGACCATCGTCGGCCATGCTTCCCACCATTACTGGACACATCAGAGATTGCAGGACAAGTTCAGCAGATGGAGGGACTCAACGCAATGGGGACCATTTCTTCCTAAGGGTGGAGGAATGATCCAGGTGGATGTTGGTGGTCGCCCACCTATCCCATTTCGACCCCCACGACTGTCTCTTTCAGTTTTTCAGTTTTTGTAATTGTAGCACAATTTACTATTTTTAGCAGGCTTTTCGGGTCCTGAACTTCCGGAGCCATTTTAAGGCCCTCAACGATGTTTTTTGTGAAATCTGGGGGCAACATGGGTCCATGGACCAATGTTTCCCTTCCCAAAGTGGTAGTTCTCGGATAGATATTTCTAACGAGCTATCATGCGCGTCAAACAGAGATCGTATCCCAAAGTTACGACCCTGGGAAATTGATGTACCAATTTACCCAAAACGGGGCCCACAATTTGGTGTTTCTTCTTCTAGGGTTAGGTTTTGGAATGTGAAGGGTTTTCCATTGTTTATCAACAATAAATAGGCCTTCGAGCCTCATTGTAACACAGTTCGGAACAGTTCAGAGGCATGTAGTCACCGCATCTCTTCTCAGAGATAAGCTACCATCGCCCTAGCTGGTTTATTTCCATTTCTAGTTGTAAGCATATTTCGGTATTTTCCATTAATGAAATGAAGCATTGTTTCCGCTGCATATTTGTGTATATGGTTATCTCTGCATTTTGTTGTGTTCCTGTTTAAATCCGGATCATTGTCACCACCATAGAAGAGACAAAGGATCACACAAACTTCTCAGTTGATGAAGTACATGCATCACTGATAACACATGAGCAGAGATTGAGTAGAAATGAAAACTCATCTCTAGAGCATGCCTTTAAGACCCAGATGTTCTTTGGAAGAGGAAGAGGTCAAGGCAGAGGAAACAAGAGAGGAAGAGGTAGAAGCCAAAATAGAGGTGGAGGAAGCAGTGCAGCAAATACTCAAGGAAGAGGCATCAATCCAAATCAGAACCAAGGCCAAGGCAGCAGTCAACAAAGTGGACAGCATCATGCTCAAGGACAAAGGTATGAAAAATCCAATGTCCAATGTCACTATTTTAAAAAATATGGGCATTATGCAAATGAATGTAGGAAGAAGCAACATGATATGAGTAATAGATCTGGTGCAAATTTCACTAGAGAAAATATCAGCCAAGATAATTTGTTGTTTGCATATAACATGGTTGAAGCAAAGAGTGAAGATGTATGGTTTCTAGACTCTGATTGCAGTAACCATATGAAAGGAAACATAGCCCTGTTTTCTATGTTAGATCAGAGTGTGAAGTCACAAGTCACACTTGGGACTGATAGTAAAGTTTATGTTATGGGAAAAGGAGAAGTAAATGTCTTTACAAGGAAAGGTGAAAACAAAACCATAGCAAATGTTTATTATGTTCCTGGAATGAAATATAACCTCTTAAGTATTGGACAACTTGTTCAAAAGGGGTACAATGTTTTCTTTGAGAATGATGTATGCACCATCATGGATAGACCACCCAACAAAAGATGTATTGCTGAAGTGAAGATGACAAGGAACATGATGTTCCCTCTCAGAATGAAAGCAGATCTAAAAGATGGAGAAGAAATAGCAGCAGTTACACAAGAGGCTTTCCAAAGCGAACCAAAAGTTGAAAATTGGTTGTGGCACTTGAGATTTGGACATCTCAACTTTGGAGGTCTTAACTTGTTGCACAGAAAAGGAATGGTAAGAGGATTACCATTGATAGAGAAACCAGATAGCCTTTGTGAAGGTTGTACCTTGGGGAAACAACACAGAGAAAGTTTTCCATCAGGGAAAAGCATAAGGGGAAAAGCACCCTTAGAGATTGTCCACTCAGATTTATGTGGACCGATGCAAACTCCATCATTTGCAGGCAGCCAATATATACTAACATTCATTGATGATTTTACTAGAAAAGCTTGGGTTTATTCCCTGAAGAACAAGAGTGAAGTGTTTGAAAAATTTCGCAATTTCAAAGCACTTGCAGTTTTCCATTCATCACCTTCTCGGATTCTTATTTGATGATATCCACTTTTCAAATCTATTTTAGTAAAGTATTTTGATCCACTCAGACAGACCATAAAATCATCCTTTCGTGGCAAAGGAAATTTGTACCTGATTGTTATCTTGTTGATAGCTCTGGAATCTGTGCACATGCACCGTTCTCGTCCTTTCTTTGGACTGAGTACTGTTGGTACAACACATGGGCTAAGACTTTCTCTTATCAGCCCCTTATCTACCAGCTCCTATACTTGCCTTCCAACTTTTGTGTTCTCTTGAGGAGTTAGTCTATATGCTTCTTTATTTGGAAAGCTTGCTCCTGGTATTAAGTCAATGTGATGATTAATACTCCTCATCGGTGGTAATGCATTCGGCAACTCATCCACAATAATATCAGCAAAATCATCTAACATAATTTTAACTTCTTTAGGCAAATCATTCAAATTTGTGGAAGTTAAGATTACCTTTGGCCTTCCCACAATAGCAAAATGTAGCTCCTCATTCTTCACTACTTCTTGTAGTAACTCCTTTCCACTCATCAACATAACACTACTTCCAGGTGTTCCTTTGTCTGCATCATCCTTCAATGGCAGCAATTTGTGTTTAATTCCATCTTTCTCCAAAGTATAAGTGTTTCTCCTTCCATCATGAATAGCTTTCAGATCAAATTGCCACGGTCTTCCCAGTAATACATGGCATACATCCATGGGCATTACATCACATAATATAACATCTTTATATGTACCAATTTGTATCTCCACCTTGCACTATTTAGTCACAATGATCTGATGTCCCTTCTGCAACCATGACACTTTATAAGGAGTAGGGTGCATGGTCTTTGCTAGCCCGAGCTTGTCCACCATCTCTGTAGAAACAAGATTGTCAGTGCTTCCACTATCAATTATTACTTTGCAGCACTTACCTTTTGACTTACAGGTAGTTCTAAACAAATTCTTCCTCTATGCAGGTTATCTAGTCTCCTTCTCTGCTCTAAGCAAACTTCTCCTCAATAACAATGATTCACCTTCTTCAGGGGTTTCTTCCTTTTCCACAAGTCGAGGTGGTTCTATTTTTGCCTCAGCCACATTCACACTCCTCTGACTTGTTGATTTGCTACGAGGACAATCCCATGACATATGTCCCCATTCTCCACATGTATAACACCGAACATCTCTTCCTTGCCCTCTTCCTCTAGGCACAAATCTTCCTCTATTAGATTCTCCCCTCTATAGTGGTCTGCTACTTGAGCTTCCTCCTTCATGCTGATGTTGTTGTCCTCTTGATCTAGTAGCTCCTCTACCTCTTGCTGAGCTTTTTCCTCTATTCCTCTGGAACTACTACCTCAAGATCGTTTCTTCTACCTTCAAACTTGCTTGATAGGTTTCCTCAATAGTTTTCATAATTAACAAGTTGATCTCATCTTGTATGTCATACCTTAAGCCATTTATGTATCTAACTACCTTTTCCACATCATCCTCTACATGCCCTGCTCTAATATTCAATCTATAAAATTCTTCTGTATACTCTTTAACTGACATTCCTTTTTGCCTTAAATTTTGCAATTGCTTAAAAAGTTTCAAATGATAGTCTTTAGGCAAAAACTTGGGTTTCATTTTACTTACCATTTTATCCCATAGCTTGATCTTGGACTTCCCTTTCCTCGTTCTTGATGTCTGTACCTCATCCCACCAGATGGCTGCATGACCCTTCAATATGGTAACTACAAACTTCACTCTCTTCCCCTCATCAATCTCTTCATAGTCAAAGTATTGATCTAAGGATATGATCCAATCTGTTAACTCTTTTGCGTTCAGACTCCCTTCATACATAGGGGTTTCTGCGTTATGGTTTCCTCCCACTGTCGCCAACATCCTTAGGACCTTAGCAGTTTCATCATTTTCATCTACTATCTCCTTTGCAAGAGATTCTTTTGAAGAACTTTCATCTCCTCCATTAGGGGCTCTGCTCTGGGCAGTATCAATTGACTCCATCTGTGTACGCAAACTCTGTACTTCTTCTAGTAGAATTGCATTTGGATCAGCTCTTCCTCGACCAATGCCTCTCCTTGGTGAGATTTTCACTATAAACAACCCTTCTTCTACTCCGATACCAAAAATGGTGCAGTAGAAATGATGGTATTATATAAACCCACATATGGATCTATAAAACCCAACAATCACCCCTTTTTACAAAGTATAAGCCCTTTTCCATGTCAGAATCCAAAAGCCTTTGGAAAAGCATAAAATAGTGCTTTTTCCCTTTCGGGACCCCAAATACCTTTGAAAAGGCTAAAACCAAGCTTTTTCGCCTTTTACACAGTTATATGGAATATTACTACAGATCCAGATTTGGGCGATCGAACGGCTTAGAATGAAACGCAATATCGGCGATTGAAATTCCAATGGTCCTCACTATCAGCGCTATTCCCCGGCGGAGGTTTGATGCGATATCGCTAATCGCTATCAGCGATTTCAATGGGTTGCTTCCAATATATAACTCCACTCCGAAGTGCCGATGTGATTTATATTGGAAATCGCAATCGCAAAGGGTTTGGGTCAAAACTTTAACGTGCGCCAATCCAACCGTGCAACGCGATATATATGCCGGACTCGATAAGGTCCAAAATTCCCATGCATAATATTTCACGTCCGTTTTCTTGAATCCACTAAGTGTTTAGCGTTATTTCCCTTTGTAAATGGCTTTTGGCGATGCGATAAGGAAATACACGGGGTCAATGAGATTTGAGTTTCTATGGACCCGATATCATTCAAAACCCCCATCTAAAGGATTTGAAGTCTGAATTTTCAACCAGAATGTGTTTTACACCCAATACTTAGTGTATTTGGGTTCTCTGCCTGTGAAACCAGAACAATGGAATGCGCTCGCTAAATGATCCTTTAACACAATATCTCCATTAAAAAGCATGAAAAACATAGGGACAACATCTATAACATCTGAATCAAAGAAAAGCAAGCATTTTAAGGCCTCCATGGGCCATTCATAACACTATGCACGCAACACTATTTTATTACCAATAAACAATAACAGAGTCTCGACCTTAGGCCAGATTACACAGAAATATACCTTTGTCTCCAAAAAGAATGCAATCCACACACTCTCTCTACGCTCTCGCTCCACTCATCTCTCCTCCTTACATTTTCCTTCATTTTATCAATCAATAAACACTCTAACCATATCTAACAACAAACCTCTATTTTTAATAGATTTAACAACAATCTTCTAATTCCTTGCTCTTGTTCACACATATGCTAACAACTATATCTCTAAATCTAAAATAAGATAGTCTTTAACTTATTACAATAATGAATTATAACTAATTTCTTGAGAGATCCAACCCTCTCAGTAAAAACTAGCTTTTTACCAACCAGGTCAATGAATTTCAACCTCTTTTAGCCACATGTGAACAAGTTTTCACATTGCTCGCTAATTCCATATGCTCCTGCATCATACATGCAAAGGTCCGTGGAATGGTGGAAATGTAAGGTTTAATTTGGTTTATAAAATATTTCTATTATAGGAAAGTTATAATAGAAATGAGTGGAATAATGTATTATGGGTTAAGTTGAGTTTAACCAAAGTCTAAAGACCGTGGTATGGTTAATATGCGTGGGTGATTACCGAAGGGTTAAGTTATAAGGATTAAGAATTAATCAAAGATCTATTAAAGTTTATGACTTTGGATAGTTAATTAAACGTTTCTGCATAGAGTTTAATTAAGAACATTAAAACTTGGTTATAGAGGGTTTTCACCATGGATCGGGTGATTAACCTTAGGACACAGTGTGACATGAAATTTTATTTGCATAATGTGAGTATTTGTGGCTTAGGTTGGCATCATTTGGTATTAGTGCAGAACAAGGAGATTCTATGTGTAAAAGTTCTTTGAGAAACTTAGAGCAAAGTTATGTTTTGAAGGTGTGTATACAGGTGAATGGTGATCAGATCTTAAATCTGACAAATAGTAGGTACACAGAGATAAAGTGTAGCAGAATTTTCAAATGCAAAGGAAACTAAGAATAATCCATTCAAAGTGCAAGTGAATGTTAGAACAAGATCATGCATAAGTCTTGGAGGTAGTGACATAAGAAGGTGAGAAGATTGCAACAACCTAGAGCAAGGAGTGCTCAATTGGTTCTAGAGGAGAGAACCAAAGAGATGTTAAAAGACTGAGCTCAGAGGAGAGAATCTTAGTGAGGCATGTGTAGCAAGAAGGAGACTTGTTACTGTAGAGGGATTATTTCATCTCACGGAAAGATCGTAAAGGAAATTCCACAAAGGATGTGGGTAGAATTTCTAAGGAATGAAGGAAGCTGGTAAGAGTTTCTGAATGAAAGAAGAATGTGGTAGAACCTTGAAGAATTCCAACAAAGGTTGGATAAATAGGACAATTGTGTTCTTAAAAAGTGTAGATGAGTTGAAGCCTAGAAGGATCAGAGGGAAGGGTTCAAAGAGGTTCCAGAGATAAAGAACCAAGTGCTTGCCAAAGGACCAAGTACAGAGGAGAGATTGGTGAGGTAAGTGGTAGTAGGGAGGACTTGTTGTTGAACAAGATTTAGTACAGCTCATAGTAAGTGAGTGAGGAGCTCATGAAGATAGAGGAGAAAATGACTACTGCTAGTGATAGGAAAGGTTCTGAGGAAGACCACAGTAGAAGAAAGGTGAAGAAGGAGGATTCCAAGGCAAATGGCATACATAGACAATTAAGTGAAGAAGAATATGAGAGGGAAAAGGTTGAGATTGCAATCTATCTTGAGTTATTGATGGAGATGTTTCAAATGAATAAAGATGACTAGAAGCATGGTTATGTCATGAGGAAGAAAGTAAAGTGGCAGAGGCTACAAGAAAAGAGAAATCAGCAAGTGAATATGCAGTTAGTAGAAGAGCTAAAGAAGCTTGAACAAATAATGAGTGTTCAATTGAGATCTGAAGAACTCAGAGAAGCTGAGTTGGAAATGGAAGTTTCCATTTGTGAAGTAGAACAGGGTGAAGTTCTAGGTGAATATGAAGACTCGAGATCTATGAAAGGTCTTATGAACCATTGTGAGAATTCAAGACAACAATAAGTTTACTTTGCTGAGGAAGGAATTATTGATGATTTTCTGAACTGTCGGACAATCTTAGATCAGCAGGAGGATATGAAGCCTTATATATTTGAATCTAATAATTTTGATGTGATTATAGGTTTTGCAGAAGATGAGAAATCTTTTGAAGCTGTCAAAAGTATGGAAGAGTATCTTTAAGAAGATAAATACTCTAAAGTAAAGAAGGATGGAGAATGTCTCTTGAATGACAAAAGCAGTGAATTATTATAGTAGAAAGAATTTCTTGTGAAAGAAGGAGATGAAATTCAGTCTGAAGAACATATATGTGAAGCAACACTTAAGACTGTTGAACCTTGTAATTCTCAAACTGATAATTTGTGTATAAATGCAGGAATTATAAGTGATGATGAAATACTTATGAAGTGTCACAGAGAACTTGAATTACTGGAGTATTTGCTGGAAAACTCAGAGTATGAAAGTGTGATTGCAGAAGAAGGAGTTCATTATAGTGGACAAGAGTATAAAGACATCATTGAAACAGATGGTGTGGAAGAGAGACTTGCTGACAGTTTTGAGAGTCCTTTATAGAATTCTTTAGAGAGGTTGAATCAACATATTGATGTGTTGATAAAAGAGGAAAAATCAGAGTAGCATACTGAAATGTTTCCAAAGGAAGAAGAGGCACGGAGGCCTTACGTTTCTAATTTTAATAATTGTTTTGTAAGTGCAGATTTTGTTGCGGATGCTAGAGGAAATTTGGCACAGATGAGCAGCCAAGTAAAGATGGAAGAGGAAGATTCTGTGGAAGTATTTAATCCATGGAACAGAGATATTATGTTGCTGGAAAGAATGCTAGAGAATTAGGATTTGATGCAGAAAGAGATAATTATGAAAGAGGGTAAGGATGAAAGGGTGGTAGTAAGAATCCGATAACTTCAAAGAGAAGATAATGAATAGCAGGTTGAAGATGAGTGGGCAGAGTACAACAACAAATGGCAAAGTATGTACCAATTCAAGGATATTCTAGAGATAGAGATTGAAGAATTATGGCAGTTAATGATGAAGTAGTCCAAATGGAGGAGATTGACAACAATAGGAAGAGTGATCAGCCAGAATTTGAAACTGATTGACAAAGAGAGAAAGATGAAACAGAAGACAACAAACATATAGCAGCAACAAAGGAATAGATCAAACAGACAACTAAAAACTAAATTTTGGGACCCTGGAGGTTTTCTATCAACATATGAGAACACATGATCAGGAGATCATGAATGTTTTCAACCTTGAGAATATGATGCAGGAGTATTTGGCTTAGAAGTATCATTGTATTTTAGTAGACATAGGGGGTCTTATGTTTCAAGGAAGTTAGTTTCCTGAGTATTAATAGGGATTTAATTAAGTATTGTGAAGCATATTTGTAAATGTTCTCGAATGTAGAAGAACATGAGTGATGATGAGTGACTAGTGAGGATTGAGAGATTTTGAAATATTATAAATCCTAGATTAGGAATTGGTTTCATGATTTGTGGAACTAGAGAGGATCCTTAGGGATTAATTGAGTCAAAAGTGGACTTAGAGGATATTCAGGGTTTAGTTCAAAATATTAAAGATCTGAACCGAAATGGGTTACTGAACCTTTTGTATAAATTTAAGCCTAAAAGGCATAGAGAGAGTTAGCTAGTTAGAGAGTTACTAGTTAGTTAGTTAGAGAGTTTGACTGTAAGCCTATGGGAAGGAAAGGGAAAAGGCCACTCATTAGAAAATCAATCCAAAGAGAGAAAGAGACTCCTTATGTAATTATTTGTTTATATATACACAGAGACTTCGATTTTTGAGTTTGTGATCAGTGTTGAATGATGGAATTATAGATTGTGTGTGAATTAGAGTAATTCTACATAGTATATGTATGTAGGTGGAATTAAGTAGGATGCAAAGAAGAAGTCGAGGATGAAGGATCATGATCTGATCGTTTGAATATGTTTGAAGGATCAAATTTGAAGCTCAAGAGTGACAGTGTTTAAGAGTATGCAGAAGTAAGTTCAAGAGGAAGTTGTGTTGCAGAACAACCAAGTACCAGAAACCCTGGAGAACACCTAATACACATAAGAACAAAGAGAGGATAGTGCATAGAGGAGGAGTACAACAATCAAAAGTGATTAAACAAGTTCAGAAGGGATAAACTCACAAAGGAAAATATAGGCGAGTCGAGTGAATAGACCAGAATGCTAAGAAACCACATAAAGACGAAGGAAAGGAAACACGCGAAGAAATTAAGCAACCATGCACAGGAACCATTAGATCAGTTAGATTAACGAAAGAGATTGTGTGAGATGAATGGAAAAGATATTATCATGCAAAATAAATTCAAGAAGTGAAGGGATCATATTAAGCCACATGTTAGCTGAATAGTGGCACGATCTTCATAGGCGGTAAGTAGTTTCTCATGTGGGCTCAAGGCTGTAAAGGGTATTTCTAAATTCTACGTGATTAGCCTTAGGGTTTGACATGTAGCACATGATGGAAAGCGAAAACTACTTTTCTAGCATGCTCTCGATCTAATATCAATCATGCATGTAATCTGTGCAAGATTACACGATCATCGTTGGATTGAGGTAGGAGGAATAAACGGTGGATATTTAATGCGCTAAGGATTCAATTTGAAGAAGTGAGCAGACGATGTGATAACCGTCGGATCAAGTAAATAGATCAATGGTGTGGATTGAATGCGGTAAAGGGAGCATCAGTATACGTGCAAAGGTCCGTGGAATGGAGGAAAGGTAAGGTTTAAGTTGGTTTATGGAATATTTCTATTATAGGAGAGTTATAATATAAATGAGCGGAATAATGTATTATGGGTTAAGTTGAGTTTAACTAAAGTCTAAAGACTATGGTATGGTTAATATGTGCGGATGATTACCAAAGGGTTAAGTTATAAGGATTAAGAAATAATCATAGGTACATTAAAGATTAAGACTTTGGATAGTTAATTAAACATTTCCGCATAGAGTTTAATTAATAACATTAAACCTTGGTTATAGAGGGTTTTCACCATGGATCAGGTGATTAATCTTGGGACAGAGTGTGACATGCAATTTTATTTGCATAATGTGAGTATTTGCGGCTTACGCTGGCATCAGAAAGTCTCATCCTTCTTCCACATGAAGAAGATCCAACACTTCCACGAGAAGTCATCAATAAAGATGAAAAATATGTGTGCTTGGAAGTGGAGGCTATCAAGAAAGGTCCATACGCATCAGAGTTTATCCTTTCAAGGACTCCATGTGCTTTGTTGTCCCGATCATGGAAAGTTGCTTTTTTGTACTTCCCTAAGGTACACCCTTTGCATGTATCCTGCTACTCTAAAGCTCCTTTAGGGAGGCCTATTGTAATATGTTGCGTGATCTTCAAATTGCCATGATGAAAATGGCCAAGTATTCTATGCCAAAGTTCACTGACATCGCGACTGTGCACATTCTCCTCCTTTTTTCTCAATGCAACACAATCCTCCACATCTAACTTGTAGAGGTTCTTCCACAAACACCGATATTCTTCACATGTCTCATGGCTATGTGTCTAAGGAGCGCCTTTCCTTTCATGAACATCACATCATAACCATGATCTTCTAAAACTGCAATGGAGACAAGATTCTTCTTTAGACCCAGAACAAACATCACATCCTTGAGTCTAAGAGGGGAGCTCAACTCCCTCTAAAAGTTGACTATACCAATCACGGCGACGTTGGACCTTCCATCATCTCCCATCTTGATATGCATCTGGACATCCTTCTCCTCCAAATCACTAAAAAAATATCTATTCCCCATTATATGGAACGAGACACATTGTCCAGGTTCCACACGCTTCCATTAATGTTTTGTCCATGCATGTAATGAGAGTAAAATCAAGCTCGAATTGTGAAGCCGAGGCTTCACTTGTTTGTCCTCCTGAGGTCTTATTGCTTCTCTTATTGTGTGGACACTTCGTGGAATAGTGCCCGAATTCATGACAATGAAAGCACTTGATTATGGACAAGTCTTTCTTCTTGCCCCCTTGACTAGATTCTTCTTTGGATTTGGATTTCCTCCCTTTCCCTTTCTTTTCCTTTCCATCCAAGGCATAGTTCTCCTCATCCTCACCCTTGGATGAAGTCTCTTCTCTAGTTTTTTGCCTTATTTCCTCCTGCACCAGATCAGACCATAAGCGCTCCCAACTTGGAAGTTTCTCCCTGCAATTTATCGAATCTTGATAGCTATGCCAACTCTTGGAAATCCTCAGAAGGGCTAGATCTACCAAGTCTTCTTCAGGGACATTAACAATGACCTCGCAAAGTTCATCACGACATTGTGTAAACTTGCTCAGATACTACATAATTGTATCATTTTTCTGCATCTTGGCACTTCGAATCTTTTCCTTTAGTGCCAATTTCCTGTGGTCACTACAATAGTGGCCACAAGAAGTAACTATTCTCGAACAACTTTTTCATTGCTTTCCACATCTCAAATGAAGTCTCTTTTCCTTGGATATTTGAGACAATATGATCCCGTACTCCCTCCAATATGATTCTCCTCGCCTTGACCACATCTTTCTTTCATTGAGAAAGATTCTCGGCATGAGATGCTTGAGATTAGCCACATATCCAAAGGGAGTTTTCTTTACTACATACATGTTTGACCAAATCCCACCATTAGGTGGCTAAAGATACCATGATGATTTTGTCTCTTTCTAGTTGCATGGTCTAATGTTGGAAACATGAAGAGAATTCTCATATACAAGTCTCGAATTGACCACCACCAAAAGCACCAAAAAATTGTGACAAGGTTAACTTAGGGTCCCGTCATAGTCTAGGGAGTGATTGAGACAAGGACTTATAATCTTCAAATCTTATAGTTCCATAGCGATATCATCTATCACCTTATTATGCTCTTGAAGAAGTTCACTCGAATGTCAAATAATGCATTGATGCTACTGCAAAAAAAAAAAAAAATTAAAAATTAAATAAATAAATAATTTATGCTTCTACTAGGGAGGAATCATTATGCTTAAAATTTCTTAGGGAAAGCCACAAACTTTTTATTCAGGTCCTAGAATAAAATTAGAAGAGCTCTTTGAGAATGTGCGTGTGAGAGAGAGTGAGAGAGAGAGACAGTTGTGACTCTCTATGTACCTCGACTATCCTTTGAAAAAAAAAATTTGAAGGATGGAGCAAGTGGATCCCTATCAAGGCAATGGAAGCGTGATGTAGAAATGAGAAAATCCCTTCACTAGATAAGCTAATTTTAATACAAATTGATATGCAAACAGAAGAACTAGTGAAGAGATTAAGACTCAAGCGCCAATAGGGATCAAATCTCTTGAGGTGCGAACCTCTTTTTTAAGTGTAAACTTATGGAAAGGTTTTCATCTCAAAAGATTTAATGCCCCTAGAACTTATAGATCCAAAGTTAAGATGGATCTAAGCCAATTTATAAGGCATGCGTAGGCAAGACATGCAATATTCACCCGGTATTTATATTATATATATTATTATATTTTAATTAATTTTCCAATTCAACATAACCTTTACTGTGAATATTGATAACTTTACATAATGTGTTATATTAACCGTTATATTTCTAATTTAATTTTTTTATTAACTATAAAAATAATTATTATATGAGTTGAACAAATATACATTTAACAAAAATGTGTAGCAAGATTCTTAACAATGGATCCCTTACCTTAATCTCTCCTATAAATAGATTTGTTACAATATCTACTATAGCTTAATAATACGACATGTCAAAAAACACCATAACTTGTGTTCATATAATACATGTTAATTTAACATTTTTCTAAGTAATCAATTTAATTAAATGGTCAAAAATACATATTAACTACTTTTGACATAAATCTCAACCTATAATCTTTGACTACTATTAAAAATATTCTAAAATATTCTCTAAATGTTAAATCTTTATCATCCACCTTACAGTTATTGATAATTAAATTAAAATTCTGAAAACTTTGTTCCAAAAGAAATACTAATGAAATAATGTTTCAATCTTTCCGAAAAAATCCACTTTTCAAACACTTAATCTATTATCTCATTTATCTAGTTATATATTAAAATGTATATATTTTATTTTTTTCAAATAATTTATATTAAATATTTTATATAATTTTTATGGCTTGAAATAATTAAAATTAAAACTAATCCAACCTAATAAAAAATAAAATTAATTAGGGATGGCTATTTTATCTTCATTGATTATCTTAAAAGGGTATATTATTTTAATGCGAAAAAATAATATTATTGATTTGAAATTTCCTAAACATAAGCAATGGCGTAAGCAATCCGTATTATCGCTGTGAAATTTTATTAAAATTTTTCTAATATTTAAATTGCAAAATAAAATAAAATAAAACCCACTTGCCTTTATCGACCGAAGCGGTGGAGTGAAAGAAAGTGAAGAGGCATGGCTCATACGCCAAACATGTAAGAGCTGTCTCAACCGGAGTCGGAAGGGGCGTCAATCGTGAGTTGAACTTGGAAATTTGTAATTCCACGGAAGTGGGGTTATCGCCCGTTGAAGTCGAAATTTGTCATTTATTTTCCATCCATTATTATATTGATGGATGTGTTTATTTTGGAATAGGATAAGTTTGAATTTATATATTTGTAAATTTTTGGAAGTAATGTTTTGTTTATTGAATTTGATATGCAGTAGTCTATGACGCGACTTTTTGAAAGCTTTTCCGGCGGATTTTTCCGGTCAAAATCCGGCAGCAATTCATTCGAATCCCAAGTTTGATAGCTAGTTTTTGCACAATCAATGGCTCCCATGGGTTTTCCGGGGCGCTGAATCCAAATATGCAGTTAAAAAACCATTTTAACTGCTAAAAATCAAGATTTAACCTCATTTTTTCCGCCGGATTCCGTCACCGTAATCTCCAAAAAGTCGCATTA